>JAAGEH010001438.1:0-13624 GCA_011751065.1 Lasiurus cinereus
ACCCAGCAGGCCGGGGAGGAGGCCGGGGTGCCTGAGCCTTGTTGCTATTTATTGACCGCGCAGGGATCAGGGAGCCCCAGGCTGCAGGAGCCTCGAGCGGAGGGGGGGTGCGGTGCCCAAGGCAGAGGGCGCCGGCTTGCTCCCGGCGGGCAGGGCTCCCGCCGGCACCCCATCCTTCTCCGAGAGGTACCGAGAGGTGCGGGGTGCCCGCCTGCAGCTCAGAGGCCCCCTGCACGGTCGGCCTGAGGCTGCACAGCCGCCCCCTCCTCCATGCACGCTGCGCGCTGCAGCCGGGAGCTCCGCGGGCCGTGCACACAGCCTGCAGCCGGCTCGCCCCCGCCGCCCTCCTCCCCCGCACCCCGCACCCCCCCGCGTGTGTGCGCTCAGGCTCCCGCCGCCGCCGCCGCCGCCTGTTTATAAATTAATTACCCGAAAAGCGGAGGTGGGCCCTGCCCGGGCCGGGTGCCAGCCCGCAGAGCCCAGCCGGCGCGGCCGCCGGCATCGATCCCAGCGGGGCCCGCGCCCCCCGCGCCGGCGGCCCCGTTATTTACAGTCGCCTCCGCGGCGGGGGGCGGGGGGCGGGGGTCGGCGGCGCGGGGCCCTGATTGACAGCCCAGCTCGCGGCGCGGCTCCCCCGCGGCCGGCGCCCCCGCCCCCGCGCAGGCCAGCCGCGCCGGCCCCAGGCAGGGCAGGGAAAGCAATTAAAAAGGAAGATTTTTAAATTATTAACATTTGGTGAATAATTCAGGCTTCTCGGTGCCTCGCTGCCCTGGGGGACAGTTGCCTGTGTGAGCAGAGGAAGTCCTGCCCGCCCCCCCCTTTTGCTCCCAGCAGCACCCCCCTCCCCTCTTGCCCCCCTTCCAGCCACAACAGCCTCGCTCGCTCGCTCCCCAGACTTGGGGGGGCTGGGGTCAGGGTGCAGCTGGGCAGGGTTCTGAGGTGTGATCTTGCCATGGTGGTGGGGGGGGGGGCTCCCCAGCTGGGAGCTGAGCGGGACAGATGGCCGGGGCCGGCCGTGCACAGGGTTGGGGGGGGGGTCGTGCACAGGGTGGGGGACGGGGAGGTGCAGGTGCCTCCAGCCGGGTTCTGAGAACCAGCGAGGTCCTCCTGGATCCACCAGGGAAGTTGCTAAGGCTGCTGCTCCCCGTCCCGTCCCCCCAGGCAGGCCCACTGCTCCCTGGAGGAGGCCCTGGCCCCCCAGGCACCCTCCAGC
Source organism: Lasiurus cinereus (assembly GCA_011751065.1). Taxonomy (NCBI): domain Eukaryota; kingdom Metazoa; phylum Chordata; class Mammalia; order Chiroptera; family Vespertilionidae; genus Lasiurus; species Lasiurus cinereus. The sequence goes on from JAAGEH010001438.1 coordinate 1,214, forward strand.
CGGAGGAGAAGCCTGCAGTGTGGACAGGGACAGGGCTGCCTGCCTGGATGGCAGGGCCTCGGCCCTCACCCACTCCCACTCAGGCTCACAGGGTGAAATGGCAGTGCCTGCATGTGGCCCTGCGGGTGAGAGATCAGGGACGTGCAGGGACCTGTTGGTGGGGTCCTTCTGCAGGCAGAGGGAGGGGAGGTATGTCTCTGACCACCTCCAAAGAGCTTGCTTATGGAGCCTGCACCAGCGCAGCCTGGCCAGCAGCCAGAGACCCCAGGGTTTCTTCTATTCAAAGACCCCAGGGCATGCATCAGCCTCCAGGGGCAGGGAGAGCCCAGCACAGGTCGGTGGATACTGGGTGAGGGGCACATACCGTGGCTGGGGAGGCCCAAGTGGTAGAGGCGCTGCGGGTCCTCAAAGGTGCTGGCCTCGCTCAGGGCCGACATGAGGCGGCGGTAGTGGTCCTCGGGGGCCATGCTGGGCCCCAGCTCTGACAGCAGCAGAGTCTCTGCTTGGGGAGGAGCATAAAGGGAGGGAGGGGTCTCCTTCAGGCACACCGTCCCGACCGGGTGGAGAGGTTGGGGTGACCCCATCCTGCAGACGGGGTCTCCGTTATAGCTTCCCCTTCCTGTGACCTGCCCCCTCCACCGCCACCCCCCCCCCCTGGGGCTCCCACCTTGGGGGGACTTGCTTCGAGCCTTCTTCTCCAAAGGGCAGTCCGTGCTGATGTGGGGGGAACGGCCGAGCCTCTTGCCCAACAGGTCACCTGGGAGAGGGTAGAGTGAGACCCACCGTGTACCTTGGAGGGGTGGAGAGGGAGGAGAGCAGGGAGGGAGAGGGACAGCCGGGCTCACTCCCTCCGGCCTCTGGCCCTGCCCAGCCTGAAGGTCAGCCCAGAACCACACCATTACGGCTCTGGGTGTCTGCCCGCAGGTCCCGGCCACATCAAGGCCTGGCCTCGCCACGCGCCAGGCCTGCCACCAGAAGGCATGCTGGTCCTGGGCTCCGGGTGTGTGTGTGTGTGCGATGTGATGGCCTCAGGTAGCCACGCAGGACCCCACAGGCATCCTGCTGCCCCCACCCAGCCCGACGGTTGCTCAGGGCAAGTGCAGGCCTGCTCAGCACCCCGGAGAGAGGGAGACGGGGCTCCTGGTGCCACTTGGGCCGGGACAGGGGTGAGGGCCGCCCCATGTTCTTCCTGCTCAGGCGTCCTGGGGGTGGGGGTGGGGGGGGGCTGGAGCTGCCCCCGCTGTGACCCAGGGCCACCAGAACACCATGGTGAAGGGACACCGCCATCGGCGCCAGAGCCTAATTCCTTTCCTTATTCCCTTAATCTGTCATTTTTATCAGCCGGGGAAGTGCGGGGCGATCAATCTCCACTTTACAGCTGACAGAATGGTGCTAATAACTTATTGATCTCGGCCACCTTGCTGCCACCGGCCCGTCCCGTGGCTCAGCCCAGGCCCTGTCCCGTCGTCCCTACCTCAGGGGCCCGGCCGGACGAGGCACAGCCAGCAGGAGGCCCCGAGAGGAGCCCGGTGGACAGCTGGTGGCCTCAGGGCTCAGGCAGGAGGGCCACATATCCAATGACGCTGGGCTGGACCGGGTCCACACCCCAATCGCCCATAAAACCCAGGGCTCTCAACTCCCTGGGACCCGTTTCCCATTGTCCGCCGTGGAACTCCCCACCTCTTTCTATGGTGGCTACATAAGGTTCTGCCAGGGGGTCAGGTGACTAGTCCGCGATGAGGGGCCACATTTACGCAGGGACACAGCCCGGATCCAGAAGCAGGCGGCCAACCACCAGGTGCTGGGCCCCCCTTCCTGGGCCCCCCGCCCAGTCCTCCCCTCCCGACCTTTCCACTCAGGGGCCAGGGAGGCGTTGGGGCTGGGGCTGTGGGCACAGGATTAGCAGGTGACTGGCTTCTGGGTAAGAGCAGGGAAAGTCAGGCAGGTGACCCGCACGCCAGGGCCACAGGAACAGAGGGAGGCAAAGGGCACTACAGCCTCGAGGAGAGGTCGAGACCTCGGTGAAACCTGGGCCCAGCGCACACGTGGCCCTTCCTGCAGAGCAAGGGTGACCTCGGCCCCAAGGGGGAGGGAGGACCCCCTGATGCAGCCACGCAGGCCTCCCCCACTCCCCCCCACACACACAGCCCGGCTGGGGCCCGGCGCACGTGTGGTGCCGGCGCCCCGCTGTCCGGGGAGGGCCCGCCGGCGCGAATATCTCAATCATCACGGGGCTCCGGAGGCTCCGCCGATCGATGGGACAATTAGATTTTATCAGCCGCCTGCTCGGCAGCCGCCAGCACGGCTCTAGCAGTAGCCCCCACCCCGGGCCCTTCCCAGGCACAGGCATGTGGGGGATCCGAGGGGCACTAATGGGGCGCTCGGGGGTCCCGGATGCTGGCACCCCCTGCCCAGCCTCCCTGAGAACTGCAGCCACCGCTGGAGACTTCCCTGCCCAGGGCTCCTAGGACAGCCAGCCAGGGATCTGCCGGCTCCTCTCCCCGCCCACAGCCCCTCTCTCTGAGCTGCTGCTCCTCCTGGGGCCGCCCCTCCTAGGTGAGCCCAGAGCTCCTGGGCCAGCACCTTCCTACCCAGTCTCCCTGCTCTCAGTGAGGGAGCCTTCCCTCCTGGAACCCCGGTGCTGGTGCTGTGGGCTGGAGCGTGCTCAGGGCATGCCATTTGCAGGGCTGCCTTTCTGAGCCTCTGTGAGGCCCGCACATCCCTGACCGTCCTTGCCTCCGCCTGCCCCTGTGAGCAGGGCAGACAGAGGCCTCCCCACTCCAAGCAAGCCCACCGCAGGAGCAGCCACCGTGGAGCCACTGCCTCTGCACGCACCCCGCCCCGTCCCCAACCCCCCAACCCCCCCACCCCACCCCCGTCTGCCCTGCTGGCCGGGATTAACACAATTACCATCACATGCAGCCCCAGGGGACAGCTGGCCTCGCCACCTCCCTCCTCCTCCTCCTCCTCCTCCTCCACTGGCCTCCCTGGCTGCCTGCCAAGGCTGCTGGGGGTGGCGGCATCCAGGCCACTGAGCAGACACGGGAAGGGTGGCGGGGGCAAGGGCTGTCCTCAGGCTGAGCTGCTGTGGCCCTGGCAGCCGCCGCCTGGCCCCTGCGGCTCCCGGGCCGCTCTCACCTGGGGCTCCCAGGCCTATCTCCACACCGCTCCTCTGGAACTCACAGCGGCTCTGGTGCTCAGGCATAACGAGGTGGCTGCTGCGATGCAGGCTGGACAGGAGGGTGGGAAGGTCGCTCTCCTGGCTGCAGCAAGGCAAGATGGGGAAGGTTGGGACCCGTGAGGCAGTGTAGCCAGACCAAGCTTGAGCGTGGGCATGTAAGCACCAGGGGACAGCCATCTGAGGGCGGCCAGGCCTTCTGCACACCTCCGGGGGTGGCTGCAACCCCACGGGTGTGAGCGCCCCTGCAGCAGGACCAGCGTCGAACAGCTCAGTGTCTGCTGTGCAGGGGAACCTGCACACAGACCCCACGGCAGCTCCCTCCGGGAGGGTCCGTGCGCAGTGGGGCTGGCGCACCTTGCCACGCGCTCTCCAGTGACCAGGATGGTGTCCGTGCCCCTCCTGGGAAGGCAGCCAGGCACCCACCAGGCAGTGCACCGGGCCCTCAGGAGCCGGGTTCACGCTGCCACGTGTGCGCAGCGCTTGCAGAAGCCCCGGCTGCTTCAGAGAGAACGCTGCGGCCCCCACTATTTCCACTCAAACGTGCAACCAGCCGGGGACCCCCGATTTCTCCAAGCAGGAAACCAACGGTCAGACCAAAGGCCGGCACATGAACGGAGGCTCGCATTCCTGACACACAGGCACGTGCACTCATGGGGGCCACAGCCCTGCAGACCTGCACACATGGACACAGGCATGGTGGGAGCCTGCTCCCCTCACGAATCCCAGCAGGACCTCAGCCAGGCCTTGGGGGTAGGGTGCGGGGGGGAGGGCTTAGGGTAAGCAGGCAGGTAACTCTTTTGTTCTCTTCTGTTCCTGTTAAATCAGCTGAACCCTACATTACAGAACCCCAGAGAGAAGGAGCGTCCTCACCCCAGTGCGACGTGTAGAGATGGCGCCCCACTCCATTAGTGAAGAAGGGTCACCCGCCACCTTGCAGACACAGTCGGGACAGGACAGAGGAGAAACAGGAGGGACTGCCGCCCCCCGCCCCCTAGCTCCCTGGCCCACCTGTAACAGAGCAGCCTCCTGGCTGGGCCACTGCAGAGGGACCTCCATGGAGTGACCTGGAACCGACCCTAAACCTCATTAAGTAGCCCTGCGCCCGGGCCTGGGCGGCTGAGCGGCTAATCCAGGGCTGTCCCCTAAGCAGATCAGTTTCAGCACCAAAGATGCCGGGGCTGGGCTCCCCCTCACCCCACCCTCAGGAGAGAAGGCCCCCCTTTCCCCCCCGCACCCTGCAGACAGGAAGGCAGGTTGGGGGGGGGAGCAGGTACTGTAAGGGACTAATTAGAAGCTAATCCACCCCTCACTCATCCTCATCAACTCCAGGGGGTTAAGAGATGAGCTGCTACCTCAGCACCAGGGTGGGGTGGGGCCTAGGGGCGGGGCCAATGGTGACCTCGGTCCCCAGGGCTCCTGCAGGAGGTGACTGACAGGTGAGAACAGGCCCCCACTTCAGCCATCAGCTCTCTCATGCACAGGTCATTCGGGCACTCAGCCCCTTGGGGGTGATGCCCAGTGGAAACCAGGACACCCCCCTCTTTGCTCTGGGGGTTCATTCTAAGATAAGGCTGTCCCTGTTCTGGTCACTCACTGAACAAATTACCCGACAAAGAAACTTTGCCCACAACGTCTGATAATAGGTGACTCCTTCACTGGGCATCCAGCATGGAGCCATGAATACACCCTCTCTCTCACCTATCATTTGTTACTCACAGTTTGTGTGTGTGTGGGGGGGCTCTGAGGCTCCCTGGGGGGCTGAGTGGAGGAGGGTGTGCTGGGAGAGGGACGAAGAGGGGCTATACAGGCTTCCTCGGTGACCATCACGCTGCCCAGTCCTTTCCCACCTCCTGGCCAGCTCAGGGGTTCGGACAGGGCAGGGACCACGTCTGCCTGCTGCCTAGTGCTCATACCCACCCACTTGAGGGTCAGATGGATAGAAGGACGGGACGAACAGACAGACGATGCAGAGGCAGATGAAGATGGATGATGGAGTCAGACGAACAGGCAGACAGAGAGGACAGAGAGCGATGATGTCAGACAAACAGGCAGGATTGGACAGATGGACAGAGTCTGACAGACAGGCAGGAGACGAGAGACAAAAAGGACAGAGGGACAGGGCCAAAAGGGGCCACGGCGACAAAGACAGAGAGGGAGGGCAGCGGGAGGCAGTGCCACGTGGAGGGGAGCTGTGTCCACCATCTCTCCTCTCGTAAAAGCCAGGAAACGATCCTACCGCCTGGCTGAGCAGGGGGGACCCTCTCCCACTTTTCAGGGCTGGGTGGGTGGGTGGGGGTGAGGCTGGGGGCCCTGCAAGGAGAGGAGCAGCAGCTCCTGGGTTCCCACTGGCTTCGCGAATCAATTTATCCGAAGCTTCCCGAGTACGAGCCTCATAAGATGCCATCACTGTTCACGGTGGTTTATAAAAAGGACCAGGTCGGCGGGCAACTTCAACATGAGGTAGAAATAAGTTGGAAGATGTTTTCCTGGTAATTTGGCTCCAGACCCAGACCTCAGAGCCAGGATGGGAGTGGGCGGGACCAGCTCTGCCCGTGCTCTGCTGAGGAAGCGTGGCCAGACCCCATGCTCACTGCCCGCTGCCCTTCCTGCGGCCTCCCCAGGAGGAGGATAAGACTTGACCCCACTGACCAGATAGTACGGCCTGGGCTCCGCCCACAGACTGATCGCCCCTTGGCCCCCCTGGAACCAGAAACATGGGTCTCCCAATGCCCCTCACCCTCCTCTCAGTTATCTCCTCACTGTTATCTCCCTCCATCCTCCCTCCACAACCTGAGTCACTGTGGACTCACAAACCCCCCCACCTGCAGGGCAGGGCCTCAAGAGGCCCTTTCAAAACACACACCTGGGCACTCCTCCAGCCCGAGAACTTCCGGTGGCTCCCCAAGAGGCCTAGCACCCAAGACTTTTAACATCTGACCGAGCCAGACTGGCTGCCTGGAACCTTCTCCCCTCCCATGGCCCCTCCCCTCATTTTTCCATGTCTTTGCAGACACCCCCTTCCCTAGGGAACTCCTAGCTTCCTTCAAGATCCCACTCACACATCACCATGCTCACCTCCTGGGGGGTCTGTAGGAGGACAGGAGGGGGCACTATGGCCTCATCTTTAGGCAAATGGGCTCAAATGGCCAGTCCCATGTGGAGGGGGACTCTGGCTCCAGGCTTGTGTTGCCAAGGTCCAGGCACAAGTCGCCAGACAGACCACAGATGAGGAGGGAGGAAGGAGGAGATTTAGAAGCACACACTGTGTGAGAGGAAGCTGACCCAGGCCCCACGCTCACCTGCAGGACGTCTCTCGGAAGGAGATGTTCACATCCCAATGGGTGTGGACCCTGGAGGAAAGAAGGCAAGTCAGCATGGCCTCCAGGACGGGCAGCTGGACAGCAGACGGGTGTGTGGCATGTCCCTCACCCACCCCCAGCACCCCTGTCTCCAGAGCCATCCGGAATAGAGGGCTGCCACCAGGAGTGGGAAGCGCAGAACTGAGGTGCTGCGTCTTTGCTGTGGACCCCAAGGAGCCCCATGTTGTGCTGGGGTGGGGACTGCAGCTCCCTCTGCATGTCACTCATGTGACCAAACCCAAACTCCTAGTGGCTTGAGCTACCGCAGCTGGGCTGGAACCGTGCCAGGAATGAGCCCCGACTGCCACCAGTGCCAGTGGCTGGGTATCAGCCCAGGGAGAGGCCCCGGGGTCTCAGCTATTGCCAACTGCCTTCCCCAAAGTGACCACTGCACCATGGAGGCAGGAGGGACGCCAGGACCAGAGTCAGCAGGAAACAGCTCTGCCCAGACCCAGCTCTGCCCTGTGCCCAGGCCCAGCTCTGCCCTGTGCCCAGGCCCTCCACCACTGCAGTGCCCTGGAAAGACCACGGCTGCGGCAGCAGGGCAAGGCCTGTGCGGTGCTTCACTGTACCAGGTGTGGGTGTGGGCTTGGCAGTGGGGTCCCGAGGTCCGAGAGGGTGACTAGGGTAGGAGACATTGGAACGTGCTGAAAGGCGAGGTGGGAAGAGGTCTAGAAATTCTGGGTTTGCCTCATGGATGGAGGGACAGAGAAGTCAGTGGCCAGAGAGAGGTCCCTCTGCCGTGAGGGGGGTGGGGGGGAGGTCAGGAAAAGTGGCCCCAAGCCTGGGATGGGACAGCGAGGACCCAGCAGAGCCACCGCCTGCCAAGGCACCTGAGCACAAGTGTACAGGGGCTACTCCGAGGGAGGGTCCACCCAGTCCCCACCCCTCGCCTGGCTGTGGTGGGACCAGCAACTCACCCCTTCCCAAGCCCTGCCTGTGTCTGTCTCCCTGTCCCCCAGAGCCCTTGGGCAGAGTCTCCTTTCCTTCCTCAGCCCGCTGCTGTGCCTGCTCTCCAACATGCTGATCCAGTCCTGGCGTGGCCCTTTGCCCCACATGGTGGGCAAGGCGGGCTCTCCCTGTGGTCCCGTGAGAAGGAGGGACTGGCATGTTTCCGTTGAGGCACCACAAGCTACACTCGGGCCCAGTCCCGAGGGCAGAGGGCTTCTCTTCAGGCCCGGACCTGCCTCCAGCTGCCCGCAGACCAGTCTGCCTGCCGTCCCCTCCGGCACCTGAGCCCGCGTGCCCTCCACACCCTGGCCCTGGGAAAGCACCTTCTCTTCATGATCCGGACGTGTGTGTCATCCTCCTGCTTTAAGCCAGGCCGCTGCCCGCAGGCTGGCCCGCTCCCGTCGCTGTCGCCATCGCTGGCTAGGAAGCTGGGGGTCAGTTCTTTCTTCAGGACCTGAGCGGAGGGCAGAGCAACTGTCCTCTTGTCTGCCAATCGCCCCCGGTTCTGGGCAGAGAGGGAGTAGAGGAAGGTTAGCCCCTTGCCCCCACTGGTGGCTTGCACCCTCGCCCGACCCCCAGGTAGGCCCCGAAGACAGAGCCTCACGGAGATCACAGAGGCACAGTCAGCAGCCCATGCTCCCTGCCGCCTTAGCCAAGGGTAGGGGGCCTCCCGCCTCCAGGATGGGCCCCAGGGTCGGCAAAAGTCACGGCTGACCCGAGGCCCAGAGCAGGGAGACAAGGCCTCGGGCAGAGCCCTTTCATGGGTGGGCGCCCTTCCACCCTGGCCAGGACAGAGGCTTAGGGGTGGCCCTGGCCAGGCTGCTCTGGGCACGGCCTTGTCCAGATTTCACTCCAGCCCAACCGTCCCGGCCATCAGCCCGAAGGCAGCCCCAGCTTCCCCAGTTCCTCAGAGCCCAGGGGGTCACCTGTCTGCACACAGCCCCTCTGGGTGTCCTGTCATGCTTTGACATGCAGTGCCCTCCATGTGTGCATGCGTGTCTGCCCACAATGGAGACCAAGCCGTGCGGAGCCCAGGTCCCACGGGGTCTGCAGCCCTTGCCCATCACAGGCCTGGGTTCACAGGTCACTTGGCCAGCCCAGCACTGTGAGTCCAGGAGCCGTGGGAGACCCAGTTTTCCACAAGGCCCCTGAGCCCCACCCACGCCTGCGCCCAACGTGACCAGGTAGGGCTCCGGACACCGAGCTGAGGTGCCTGAGCCAGAACCAGATGCACAGGGCACTCCACACAGACGAGTGCGCGCTTAGGGCTGATAAACACACGCGGGCCAGCTTCCTGCACACACGGCACTGCCCAGCGTGCTCAGGTCCCGCCACCCCAGGCGAGGAAGAAAAGGCGGTGGTGGTTTTCTCGTGGGCAGGCAGCTTTTTTTCATTTAGTGACAAGTTACTGGCTCAGGAAGGTGGCAGGGGTCTTGGGCTTGTCTGATTCTCATCTTTTCAGTCCCAGGGGCCTCCTTCAACCTCCTGCCTTCCGTTGCCATGGCAAGGCGTCCTCACCACACCCCTGAGCTTGAGGAGCAGAGCGTCAGGGGGACCCGGCCCCTCCCTGCGCCAGTGCCACCCTGGACCGGAAGGGCGGCTCTGCAGCCATCACTCCTGTCCTCAGAGTAAAGGTTCTCTTTAGACCCAATCCACCATCACCTCCAGACACACAGCACCCCACCCCCAGGAGCCCCAGTCTCCTCCACACCTGCCCTTAGCAGTCTACCAGGACACCCTCCAGTCACCTCTGCAGCACTCAAGTGAGACAGACAAGGCACAGGGTTGGGGTCGGGGGTCAGTTTGTGAGTAGCCTGCAAGACAGGGCCTGATCTGTAGGCCCTCTCTGACCCTAACCCCAGCCCAGCTCGTCACCAGCATCCGCAGAGCCTGGGTGAGGCTGCACAGGTGACCCCTGTCTGGTCCCCACACCTCTCCGTGCCAGTCAGTGGGCTCGGGAGTTTGGCACAGCACCCGCCTGTCTGGAGTGCAACTCTGCTGGGAGGTTCCTCTCAGCTCTGCCCTTCTCTAGCCTGCTGTAGGCCAAGCATCAGGACCGCCTTTCCTGCCGAATCAAACCCACTCAAGAAGGAAAGGAAAGGTGTGCCCTCTGCTTCTCATCCGTGGAACAGGGAAGAGGAGAGAGAAATGGCGGGGTAAGACTACTGTGCTTGCGATGAGGCCAGACCAGCCATGCTGGGTTGGGGCGGCTCCTGTGGGAGGGGGGCTCAGAGACAGAAACAGGAGGGACAGCCCTGATCCCAACCAAGGACAGGGGACATGCATGCCTTCCAGGTACACGGGGAGCCTCAGCCACTCATCCCCGCTGAGCAGCACAGATTTGAAAACTGGGTGCTGGACCTCCACCCCGAGCCACATGCTGGCTCCTTGGGCAGCAAGGAGGGCCGCTATGTGGCTGCGTGATCCCTGTGCCACAGACCCAAATTCTGCCCTGAGTATCTGTGACTGTGTGGTGTACATACTACACCTGTGGAGGTGGCTGTGAGGGAGGCCGGTCTGTGTGGAAAAGTGGGGGCTGGAAAGACAGGGGTTCCTTAAGGGCGGGGTAGAGTGAAGGCTTGGGAGTGACCAGGCTCCAGAGAGGCAAGCCCAGGTCTGAGCGGTCGCTCATGCCAAGCAGGAACTCTGACAGGCAGGCAAGTCCTATACTGTGTCCCCATCCCTGTCTGAACCGCCATCCACGCCACAGCCATCGGATCTGGTCCTGGGCTCAGGCCACCTGCTCCCCGGCTCCTGTGGGAAGGCAGAGCTCCTCCCACTTGAACAGAAACTCCAGGCCAGCGAGCGGCAAGGAGGTGAGGACCCCTCCTCTGCACCCGCTGCTTGAGGGGGTGCAGAAGGGGAGCGTGAGCTTGGTCTCTGGCCCCGGGACGGGACGGAGGCCACGGCAGGAGGTGGCGACCTGTGCACACCTGCCTCGTCTGCGGCAGGGCTGGGGCGATGAGCTCCTGTCAGACAATGTGTGCGGTGGGCACGCCACGAGCCCCCTCCCCTGCCTGCCCAGCGTGTATGTCTGACCTGCTGTCTGTCTTCACAGGTGTCTGTGGCTCCCTATTGCTCCAGGTTCCTGGCCGCCAGGACCCAAGAGGAACCCAGAGCACCTCCTCCTTCCCCCAACCGACGGCGTCCCTGGGTCCTCTCAGGCCTCTGTGTCTCCTCCCACCTCTTCCTGGGAGAGGGGCTCTGGGTGACGCCAGCAAGAGCAGCACAACCACCCGCCACGCAGCCAGGCCTCTAATCTGCTCTCCCCGGGGGCTCCAAATGGGTTCATCGTGAGATGCAACTTCCTTTCCAGATCAGCCCTCCGCCCGCTGCTGCCTGGAGCACATGTGCTGGGGCAGGCACAGCACCTCTTGCTTGGCTGCCCTAGGGCTTAGGCCAGGGGTCGGCAAACCGCGATCTCGAGCCACATGCGGCTCTTTGGCCCCCTGGAGTGTGGCTCTTCCACAAAATACCACGGCTGGCCGGGGCGAGTCTATTTGGAAGAAGTGGCATTAGAAGAAGGTTACATTTAAAAAATGTGGCTCTTGCCAAGACCGGTTTGGCTCAGTGGATAGAGCGACGGCCTGCAGACTGAAAGGTCCCAGGTTCGATTCCGGTCGGGGGCATGGACCTTGCTTGCGGGCACAACTCCAGAAGGGGGTGTGCAGGAGGCGGCTGATTGATGTCTCTCATTGATGTTTCTGACTTTCTATCTCTCTCCCTTCCTCTCTGTAAAAAATCAATAAGAAAATATATATATTTTTTAAAAATGTGGCTCTCAGAAGAAATTCCAATCGTTGTCCTGTTGATATTTGGCTCTGTTGGCCAATGAGTTTGCCGACCGCTGCCCTAGGCCATGTCTACACTAGGCTGATTGCCCATACCAGCCTCCAACCAGCCTCAGTTCTGGTTACCCCAGGCCCACACCGCACAGAGCTGCCCCAGGCCATCTTGCCCACTCCAGGTCTTGCCCTGCAGGGCTCCCGCTGTGGGTCCCCCAAAAGGCACAGCATCCACATCCAAGCCTGTAACCACCCCCGACACACGTTGGCCGGCCAACACTGTCACACCCCAGAACGAGCATTACCTAGGACCAGCTCCTCTTCCAAGCTGGCCAGTGACATGGTGACCCCCCAGACTGCTGAGGGCAGGGTCTGCAAGCCAGCTGGACCCGACTCTCCAGGGAGGAACCTTCACCCCCTGGGGTACTCCCAGGACTTGGGAGAAGCAGCTCCAAGTCTCCCAGAGAAAAGCTTCAGGACAGGCAGGATCCCAAGGGGTGGGGGCTCCGGGTGCCCAGGGTTCCTGCTCCAAGCCATGTCCCCCCCACCCCCTGCACACCGGCAGGTTAGGCTTCTGGATCCTACAACGTCAGCACATGCTCCCCTGGAAAGAAAGAGAACCCCGAAGCCCAACTGTCCCCCACATCTCACCACCGGGGAGGATATCCGACAGCCCGGACAGTCGCAGATCGGAGGGTGCACCTGCAGAATCCCCTTGGACATAAGCGTCTTCAGACTTTTCCCTGCGAGGAGAGGCGAGACAGGACCCGTGAGGGAGTGGGCGGCACTCGGGCACACTTCCGGGGTGCAGCCAGCCAGCGGCAGGGCCGGGGAGGTCAGGGTGGAGGGAGGGCTTCCTCCCGGCACGAATACGCACACCCACCACCGTCCACCTTCCAGACTCACCCCCAGCCCTGCCGCCCGCCCACCCTCCTCAGGGGTCCCGCGGGGATTTCCAGAGCTCGGGAACCCAAGCCCTGGGCCAGCGTCGTCCTCCCCGACCGAGGAGGCGGGGGGTTCACTGTGGACCCGCGAACCTCCAAGTCGGACGCTCCTGGGTCCCTAACTTTTTAGCACCCCCACCTCCACCCCGCGCCCACCCGGCTCACCGCCCTTCTCCCCCGGCTGGCTGCCC
>JAAGEH010001439.1:0-26228 GCA_011751065.1 Lasiurus cinereus
GGGTGTCTGAGAGGGAGTGTACATACGCACAGGCCGGGTGTCTGAGAGGGAGTATGCACAGGCTGGGTGTCTGAGAGGGAGTGTATGCACAGGCCGTGTGTCTGAGGGTGAGCCACATCCCCAACAGGGGGAACTGTGGAGTCGCTGTGGCCCAGCTCCTGGCTGGGGGCCTGGGGGGTGCGGTAAGGGAGGAGGAAGTGCTCTCTAAACAGACCCAAGGGAGCCTCCAGGGAAAAGAAGATGTTAGGGAGGCCGAAGGTGAGAGGGGTCATTTGTAGGCACCACACAGGCTGGGGAGTCCTCCTCGGGGTTGGGGGACAGGGAGAAAGGGGAGCTCCCGTTGTGAAATTCCTCCTGATTTGTCAGGATGAAGCCACACCCTCCGTCATGCTAAAAGCTGCCCCCTGGGGAGTGACATTCTCTTATCTGTACTAGAGCCCGGTGCACGGAATTCGCGCACAGTGGTGGGGGGTGTCCCTCAGCTCAGCCTGCACCCTGTCCAGTCTGGGACCCCTCGGGGGATCCCAGACACGGGATCAGGCCTGAATGGGCAGCCGGACATCCCCCTCACCATCCCAACTGCTCGCCTACCTGCCCTCAAGACCAGACGCACGCTGGTCTTCGGACATTTTCTGTCGACATTATTTCGGCTTCTATTGATTCAAGGTAGCTCTGCAGCCAAAAGGTGTTTAGACAGAGTCCCACCTCCTTGCTGTCAGGTGGCAGAGAGCTGGCTGACCGATGGCTGATTCTGGCTGATCCTGTGGGGGTGGCACTTCCTCTTCCCTGCTGTCAGAGTCTGCGCCAGCACAAACTGGGACATGGCACCAAGTCCCCGGCACCACAAGACCCAGAGTCAGCTCCCCGCCCACTTGTGGGTGACCCCTGGACGCAGCATCCACCCTCACGGAGGGGCTGACCGGCCCAGACTCTTCCAGAGGCTGGGGAGCAGGGAGGCTGGGCCCACTGCTGGAGTGGGCGGACGCCACCTCTCTGGTGGGTCCCCGAGACCCCGGTGGCCAGGCTTACAGGCCCCAACACTCCAGCCTCCTGCTCAGCCAGACACCCCAGAGGCTGCAGAGCAGCGAGGCGTGATCTGCTACCAGAGTGGGCGGATCCACCTCTCTGCTCGGTCCCCGTGACCCCGGACCCGGCCGACAGGCCCAAACACTCCAGCGGCGGGGCTGAGGGGACTGGGCCCCACCTTCTAGTGGCTATGGATGCTGCCATTTTGTCACAGACTCTTGGTTAATTTGCATATTACTCTTTTATTAGATAGGATTGATTTCAGAGGAAAGGACAGGGAGAGAGAAACATCAATGATGAGAGAGAATCACTGATCAGCTGCCTCCTGCACACCCCCCACTGGGGTTCCAGCCCACAACCTGGGCATGTGCCCTGAACTCCCAGTTCACAGGTCGATGCTCAAACCACTGAGCCACGCCAGCCGGGTTCCCTCCGCCCTTAACGCCACTGTAACTGGGGACTGAGAGGAGAAGCCCGCGACCTCTAAGGCGTCACAGACCGATGCCCGGGAGCCGGATGGGCTCACACTGATGCACCCCAAAGCTCATGGTCCGGCCAGAGGAGCCACAGGAAGCAGAGGCTGCTGGGGCAGCCCCGGGGGGGAGCGAGTTATTCAGAGCGCCCCGCATGGGAGGACCAGATCCTAAATGTGCTCTAAACCCCGGGGCTCTGGAGCCGCTGAAGCTGTGACGAGGACAGTCCCAGAAGGAGGGCCTGTGAGCAGCAATCCCAGGTCACCTCCCAGCACCCCAAGGGTGCCTGCTGCTCAGCGACCCAGCTCCACTCAGAGCAGGGCCTGGGCTCTGGCCTGGGGGACCACTCTGTGTGTCCTTGGCCATCCAGGCTAATTCCCCGTTTGCTTGAGGAGAAGATTGAAAAGGACAAATACGCCCGAACCTACCATTTCACTCCACGGGACCATCCACGTTTCACAGGTAGAAGGGGTGCGAGCGGCCAGGGCTGGTGGAGAAACGCAGGCGCAGTTTTACCTGCGCTTAGCCCGGAGCGGAGCCTGGACCGGCTGCGGGTCAGACCATCAGGAGGCCACATAGACATCCAACAGGTAACGTTCCTTCCTCCCTCGAGGCTGAGCATGAATGGAGGTGCTCCTCGAGCCATTCTTCCACCAGAGAGAGAGAGAGAGATTATGAATGTCTCAGGCTCTTCTATATTTAACGTCTAAGTATGAAAACCAGCCCCGTTGCTGAAGGCCCCGCACCTGAATCAGTGTAGGGGACGAATTTTGAATCCGGGGAAGGGCTAGTCCTCAGCTGCCATCACAGCAGGATTCTGGGGTACAGGAGCCACAGGGGAGCCGAGGGGAGGGCACCTGAGAACTAAGTCTAGTGAACTGGGCCCCTGTTTCTGGGGGTGGCGGCTACCGCCTTCCCACAGACGGTGGACTCGGCCACCACGGTCTTCTCTCCGCTCCTCCTCCCGGAAAACCCTCGGTGGGGCCTTGCAGGAACGGACCGCTGAAGGTAGACTCTACATCTTTAAAAATAGATGCCACTGCTGAAACCAGTTTGGCTCAGTAGGTAGAGTCTCAGCCTGTGGACTAAAGGGTCCTGGGTTCGGTTCCAGCCACATCCCCAGTGGGGGGGCGTGTAGGAGGCAGCTGATTGATGTCTCTCTCATCAATGTTTCTGACTCTCTAGCCCTCTCCCTTCCTCTCTGTAAGAAATCAATAAAATATTTTTTTAAAAACAATAGATACCAGTGATCTGACCTGTGTGCAGACAAACGTGCTTCTGAGCAATAATTATTTTCAAGGTATAACTTAGCTAGTCCTATGGCGCCTTTGCTATTGTGTCGGGAAGGTAAATAAATGCATCACCTCATTTCCCACGTGAGGTCGGAGCCTTCTCCTCGATGAACATCAGAGGGGGGGCCTTGAGATTTCAGGTTTCCCCACTCCGATCTGGGGGCAGAGGCGAGCGGAGCGCTGGTGAGGACTGACGGCTCCTGGAGTTCGCCGCAGCATCGTGCAGGATGCTGGCGTTCCCGCTCTGCCGATGGGGACAGAAGCTTCGGTGAGGTATCCCAGGGGCGGGCCCGTGTCTTCTGTCCAGTGAAGGGACAGACAGCGATGGGCTGAGACTCCGTGGCCCATGCGACCTCTGTCCCGGCTCCTCACCTGTCGGCCGCTGTGCCTGACCCCGGGGCCACACCGAATGAACGGGTGTGGTCTGTGTCCCAGGAACGTCTTGGGAAAAGGTGAATTCCGTCCAGTCTTCACGTGCGGTGACATCTCCTTCTGTGGGTTCTGTCTCTGGCGGTTAGAAATGAAGAGATGGGACCTTTCAGTCAAGGGACGAGGATGAGAAGCAGAAGAGAACAATTTTTTAAAGTATGTTAGTTTGGCTGGTGTGGCTCTGTGGTTGAGCATCATCCTATGAACCAGGAGGTCACGGTTCAATTCCAGGTCAGGGCACAAGACCGGGTTGATTCTCTCTCTTCCCTCTCCCTTCCTCTCTGAAATCAATGAAAATATAATTTTAAAAATTTTTAAACAAAAACCATCCATTTCAGCCAAATCTGGTGTGGCTCAGTAGATAGAGCATCGGCTTGCGGACTGAAGGGTCCCAGGTTCGATTCCGGTCAAGGGCACGTACCTTGGTTGTGGGCACATCCCCAGTGGGGTGCATGCAAGAGGCGGCTGATCGATGTCTCTCTCTCACCAATGTTTCTAACTCTCTTCCCTCTCCTTTCTTCTCTGAAATCAAGGAAAATACATTTTTAAAAATACATTTTTAAACAAAAACCATCCATTTCATGGAAGCGTGCCCTGGCTGGTTCTGGGTACCACGAGGCGTGTGTCTAACTCCTCTTTACGAGGCCCTCGTTCACATTAAGAAAATGGTTAGGATTTCCAGGAACATGAAGGCTTGGACCACATAGTTTCCAGGACGAGACCCCAGTCGGTGCCAACCCCTTAAAGGCGCCCGAGCCAGTTGTCGCGATTTGGGACCATCAGCCCCTGACGGCAGAGCAGCGAGGGTGCCGCCGTGCATTCCGCGTTGCTCGGGCTGGTGAGAGGCATCTCTGTCCCCGTGAGCAGCAACGGCCTGTCACCTCCAATATCCGCACAAAGCTCCAGGAAGAGAGGATTCCGGGAACACCAGGCAACCGCGCTGGCGGGGGGACGACACACAGACCCTTGTTGATCCCCCACTGGGGGGATCAAGCCCACAGCCTCCTGGTTCACAGGCCAAAGATCAATCCCTGAGCCCTGCCTATAGGGCACATTCTCCATAAAAGAGGACAGTTAACCTTCAAGGGTTCCATCGCTGCCCAAGGGGAGAAGAGGCCGGCATTAAGTACTCACCAACGGTGTGAATTCATTAAAAGTGGATTTCAGCCAAAACCGGTTTGGCTCCGTGGATAGAGCATCAGCCTGCAGACTGAAGGGTCCCAGGTTCCATTCCGGTCAAGGGCATGTACCTTGGTTGCGGGCACATCCCCAGTAGGGGGTGTGCAGGAGGCGGCTGATGGATGTCTCTCAATGTTTCTCTCTCTCTCCCTTCCCCTCTGTAAAAGTCAATAAAATATATATATTTTTTAAAAAAAGTGGATTTCATCTGCATGGGGCACACATGCAGAAATGCACGCTCAGCTCATCCCTGTAGCTAGCCGTCGAGTTCACCCAGGCATGGCTGTATCTCTTAGAACAGAAAGCGTCGCTCAGACGATGCCTTCCCGTCGGAGGCTTAGGGTCATGTGGCGGAGTCATTTCTTCTGAGCTACAATGCCTTCGAGGGAACGGGCCTACATCCCAGAGACGGACACTCCGCAATGATGACATATCGATGTGATTATTTTTAGGAACCACAGCATGCCCTCTTTTTAATTAGTGGTATTGACCCCGCGGGCTCCGTCTTTAATGCTAATCTGTACCCTTTATCGTGATCATCTATACTATGGACAACTGCCCTGTCGGCGCGGATGCGAAGCGCACATAGACCAAGTTTGGGAGGTCACAGGGGGGCCTGTGGCAAGGATCATGTAGCACTTCCTGGGGCGGGCTGCCTGGCTGACAGACGGCAATCATCTCCAATGACTGCCGACTCACCTTCACCAGTTTCCACTCAGACGGTAGTTGGAGGTATTACAAGGTTCCTCCTGAGATATTGCACCCCATTTCTTTCTAATTAACATAAACATGAAAGTGGCTGATTTCGCTCAGCTAAAGGTGGAGGGGGAGGATGCTAAGCTACAGGTGGAGGTGACCAATCATTTCTATCTGATCTTATCAGGTCTGGAAATGTCTGAAGTTACTAAGACGCTGGGAGGGGGGAGCTGGGGAGTCGCCGATGGGCAGGTGCATCTAGTCAATCGTGTTTACTGAGTGCCTCCATTTACAACCCCTGCGGGCAGAGCGCACCCTCCTCAGTGGGAGATGTATGCCCTTCTTTTGACCTTTGGCCGCTACGCTTGCTTTAAACAGGTAGCCGAAGGGCTTCCTCAGAGAGCCTGGCTATATCTGTTGAATTCCATCTCCCAACAAACGGGGCTGGCTAGAGAGTTACCCATTCATTCATTCATTCCTCCAGGCAGTCACGCCTTCACTCATTCGCTCATTGACGATCCGCACTACCATTCGTTTAAAAAATACTGAAGTCCTACTGTGTGCCGGGGAATCGTGGCTCGCCATCCACAGGGCCTTGTTGAACCCACATGGGACCCTTTTAGCAGTCATCCCCACCTGACAGGCCAATGAACCAATGAGAGGGGCTAAGTCACCTGCACGCCCTCCTCTAGGGCACCTCACCTGTGGGCGCTGTGCATCAGCACCACCTGCAGAGCCCCAGCCCGGACAGAGCTGCGCCTTAACAAGAGCCCCAGGCGATTCCACTCACGTTCAAGTGGAAGGCCGTGTGTGCAGCCTTCGGGCGCGGAGGGGCGGAGGGAAAGCACTCGGGGTTAACAGAACGGTCGGGGGAGGCCAAGGGCATCCACGTACCTTGCCAAAACGCACGGAAGGGGCAGGATCTCCTATCATCCACCGCACCATCCGTCTGCCACTGTCTGCCCGCACGCCGTCTACCAATCCACGCCCTGTGGAAAGGAGGAGAAGCGAGCAAGCTTAACACAAGCAGCCTATTTGTTTTCGCTCATCCCTCTCATTTAAACGCGGTTAATATTTGATGGGCTCATAATAAATATTTTAATGCCGTACATTGCACTCGGTGATGAATATAGCAACAGGAAACGCAGAGCGAGTTCCACGAGATAAACTTTTAGCGGGGACACGCGATGGAACATAAACTTTGATGGCAATTACTACTTCATCCATTCGTGTTTGCGGACGCAGCGAGAGAGGCGCTCGTAACGCGGTTAATTGTTATGAATTATTAATCGCGCGTTGGAGAGGCGAGGAGCGGCAGGCTCTGAGCCTGTTGGAAGACTTCTTCTGAGGCGACCGTCACCTGCGTGTCGTTGGTCTCGCGGGGACACAGGGGAGAGTGAACGAGGGCCAGATTCTGGCCATCCAAAGGCAGCCAGCCAGGGACAACCCGGGCCTCTCGGCGAAAGGTTGGTTGAGACTGCAATTGAATAGTTGTCGCTGTGCCCACTCCAGCTACCTTCCGTCCGTTCTCTGAGGGCCGGCCAGGCCTCTGCATTGTATAAACCTCCCCCCAGCGGTGAGAGTGTCAGCCCGAGGACCCAAGGGTCCCAGGTTCGACTCCTGGCCAAGGGCATGTACTTGGCTCACAGATTCAATCCCTGGCCCCGATCAGGCATGCATAGGAGGCAACCCACCCATGAGTTTCTCTCTCACATCCATGTTTCTCTCTCTCTTCCTCTCCCTCCTTTCCACTATCTCTAAAACTCAATGGGATAAATATCCTCAGGCCTGGCTGGTGTGGCTCAGGGGTTGACTCTCCATAATAAAGACTCGGTCATCCCTAACAATGAACTGAGTGGACCCAGGAACCAGGAGGTCACAGTTTGATTCCCGGTGAGGGCACATGCCCGGGGTTGTGGGCTCGATCCCCAGTGCGGGGCGTGCAGGAGGCAGCCAGTGGATGTTTCTCATCAGTATTTCTACCTCCCTATCCCTCTCCCTTCCTCCTGCTCTAAAATCAATAAAAATATTTTAAAACAATATATATCCTCAGGTGAGGATTAGCAACGACGACCCAGAAACTCCCCAGCAATGATGATACGGAGCCAAATTGAGGACCTCATTGTACTTCATCCGAACGAATTCATCCAACTGTGCATTTGGGGGTCCTGATGTTCTGAACCCCGAGTGAGATGCCAGCCGAGCTCTGTGAGGCTCCCCTAGTTAGAGTCAGAAGATGGGGGGGCCCGGAGTGCCGCAGGCCAGGGACAGCTTTATGAAGACGTATTCCCGGGATGGCAGGCCATTTCTGAGCCAAACAGGCTACCATCAAGAACCCGCCTGGATTCCCAGCTACCTGCTGTCAACAGCCCTTTCCTCCCCAGAAAAAAATCAATCTTCCCGTTCCTCCTGTTGGATGGAAAAACAAACCTTCAGAAAGTGGAAGCTTTTTTATTAACTAAATCCCGGGATTGGTTGGTTAGTGTCAGCAGCGTAACTGCTTTGTAATTGATTTTTCCGAAGAGAAGTGAAAACTTAAAGCCTCCTTAATTTCCTTTGATCTTGACACACCTGATTAGCGTTGCTGCGAAATGTATTTCACCAGGTGCCCAATTACCATATTTTAAAACCCACTTCCTCGCGTGGCACGCTTGTCTTGATAAAATATTTTCTTGCCCTAACAGGTTTGGTTTAGTGGATAGAGTGTCAGCCTGAGGACTGAAGGGTCCCAGGTTCAATTCCGGGCAAGGGCATGTACCTTGGTTGCGGGCACATCCCCAGTAAGGGGGCATGCAGGAAGCGGCTGATGGATGTTTCTCATCGATGTTTCTAACTCTCCCTCTCTCTTCCTCTCTGTAAAATAACTCAATTAAATATATTAAAAAATATATTTTCTAAGAGAGAGGAGAAGGCAAATGTAGAAAGATACAAAGATGGCTGTTTTAATCCTGTTCGTGGCTTTATCCTCCTTTCTCTCCAAAAAGCTGTGTTTATCCTCAATTATATTTTTAGAAATAAATGGGGTTATTAAAAAACATGAACTCCTGTCCATCTTAGAATCTTGGGATAGAGTAAGAACATTATGGACAGTGACAGGAAATTAAAGAAAATGGAGCAAAATAGAATATTTGCATCCACAGTCCTTACAGACTCCATCACATACTTAGTGCGCCCCAATCCCTGTCCTGTACCACAGCTCCCCTGCCTTCGCCTTAATTTGCTCAGGTAGAATGAAAAGAATTAGACCCACCTCATGTAATCTGCGAGAATGAAATAATACTACCGTATTTTCCGGCCTACAAGACGACTGGGTGTTTTAAGACGACCCCCAACTTTTCCACTTAAAATATAGAGTTTAGGATATACCCATCCTATAAAGTGACACCCAGCATATAAGATGACCCCTGACTTTTGAGAAGATTTTCTTGGGTTAAAACATTGACTAATAAGCCGGGAAATACAGTATGTCACTTAGCTTGGTTCCCCTCGCCCCGTAAGGGCATGAAGTGAGAGACAACCGTCAGTGATGACCCCTGCCCTCAACGTTGCATTGACAACGGTGGCGACTGAATCGAGGAGCGTAAGCAAGCAGCCGAGTTACACACACACGACATGATCCTGGAAGGAGGACTCAAGAAGGAACAGGCTCTGTCTGGTCTGTCCTGCCTCCCAGGCTGGGTTCGTTCACGCTGTAATGGCGATCTGTAACTGCAAAAGTTAAGGTTCTGTCTCTGAAACCAGTGCCTTTGAGCTTCCAGCTTCCAGAGAGGAAGATAAAGCTGTTACACTGAGCTGCTCCCGTTCAATCCTCCCAAACCTGAACGGCGCTGCTTCATCAATTTTAGGGTCGTCTTCAATCGCCGGAATTGCCCCATAATCTACGCAAAGCCTTGCCTGCTGGCCGGGTCTGGAGTGACGGTGACCCCTTAGCAAAACCCACAGCCTGACGGGGGGCCGCAGGTGGACGGAAAGCCGCTTTCCCAGGAGGGACACCCAGACAGCCCCACCCAGCGCGTCCCCCTGGGGCCGAGGGCTGGTGGCCATTTCTTAGCCTGGCGACTACAGACACCCTCGGGGATTGGTATGCCAGACGCGCCTTCGGCTCCCCCTTTTTATTTTTATTTTTGTGTAACCCAGGAGCCTTGCCACGGGGTTCTTTGGCAATTCTTAGCAAGTTCATGCTAGGTGCTGTTTTTCGGCAAAGTCCAGAGGCCTTATATTTTCAAAAAATATATTTTTGTTGATTTCAGAGAGGAATGGGAAGAGAGAGAAAGAGAGAGAGAGAGAGAGAGAGAGAGAGAGAGAAACATCAAAGATGAGAGTCACTGATTGGCTGCCTCCTGCATACCCCTCACTGGGGATGGAGCCCCCCAACCCGGGCGTGTGTGCCCTGACTCGGAATCGAACCTCGTGGTCCATAGGCCGATGCTCAGCCGCTGAGCCCCGCCAGCCGGTGGTTGGTTGTTAATGAGTCCCTCAACCCGGGGTCTCTCGTTCCGCCCTGCTCCTCCTCACCCCATCTGTGCTGCGGTGACTCCCTGCTCGACATGGTTACAGTGACATTCACGTTAGAAGAGAATGTGCCAGTCTCGTGTGCAGAGGGAAGGCACATGTCAGGTGCACAGGCTGAAGCGAGACGGGCACACCTGCCCGGGTTGGGGGGGTATGCACGAGGCAGCCAATCAATGACTCTCATTCTTGATGTTTCTAATTCTCTCTCTCTCTCTCTCAAATCCTCTTTGAAATCAACAAAAATATATTTAAAAAATAAAAATAAAATATAAATAACCAAGTCCTCATTGGCCACTGGCTGTGACCACCCACCGTGAGGGGTGCGAGGGAAGATGGAAAACCGGCTCAGAGCCTGAGCCTGCGGGATGCTCCCCACCGCGAGGAGACTGGGTCAAAGCACGGGAATCCTCACGGAAATCGGAGCGTCCCATCCGGATACCTGGGTCTCCCACAGACCTTCGGGGGTGAGGGTGTGGGGGGAGGAAACCAGACACTCTGAGTCTCTCTCGCTCTCATTTAGCAGAGGGCTTGTAATCCTGGTCTTGCCTCTTACTCTGCGTCCTGTTGAGCGAGTTCTAGAACCTGTCCCCCCAAGCTTTCCTCCTCTGTGTCTCCTCAGCGCGCTTCCGCCTGGCGGGGCTGTCAGGGAGCGGGGAACTGAGTGTAGAGGGCTGCACACAGGGACAGCAGCGCCCTGAGCGGCACTGATCACTGATCGGTGTGGCTCCGCCTGGAGCACAGCTACGGGCAGCACCCGACCTGCAGGGGGGAGCTCGGGAGCACCCGTGGCGTCCCTGAGCCGTTCAACCCGCAGACGGGGGAGGTGAACGCTGGGGTTCAAGCAATCCTGGACCACACAGTTCATCCTGTGTGCCCGGAGGCCCACGGGAGAAAGTGGGAACCCCTTCATCAGCATCTCCTGATGCTCTGAAATTCCGGGGGGCCCTCAGGCCTGCTCCCGGTCCTTGGCAGGTGACAAAGGCCAGCCCGAGTCCCCCCGCCTGGCTCAGCTTCCTGACCGCTTCCCTGGGGCTCTCTGAGGGAGAGGATGGAGCGCCCATTCAGGGGCTCATCTCCCCAATGTTAGTTTGGTGCCACAGACGGTGGTCGGCATTAGCCAGTGACACAGCAGAGGGGAGAGTTTTCTGTGTCCCGTTCCAAATTACAAATCAGGAGTAATTGTGTTAGATGGTGAAACAGCAAGTTCATGGCACACCTGCAGGGAAAGGGGGTCTTATTTCTCCCGCGGTTAAAGGGGGTCTTTCGTTCCCCTCTAAGAAGGCGGGCCCGGCCGGCCCCAGGCAGACAGCAAAGTACGCTTCCCCCGGGCGTGGACGGCAGCGGCAGCATCCACGCACTGAGTGCAGACAGACACGAAAGCTCGTCTCTGCAAAGACGAGGGGCGTTTCCCTGGACCTTTTCTTCCCCGAGGCGGGGCCCTAGTTCCCAGGACAAAAGCCGGCATCCCTCCAGCAAACGCTTCTGGAAACGCAGCGGCGATCATGACCGAACCCCCAGGCGGCCCTGCCGTCCAGCACGGCCAATTCTTCCGCTCCCACGGGCTGACCCTTTTCCCACTGACGGTGTCTTTCTCCACAAACGGCCGTGACTTTCACAGGCAGGAGAGAAGGATCCCATCGCGGGGAACAGGCTGTGTCTTACAGAGAGAGGCGCCCAGACTGTCAACCCTTTGTCAACTGAGCCGCGCTCAAACGTATTTCAGCCATAAACGTGTCGGGCGCCATAAGCGTGTGCGGGAACTTCACACATATTATCACATTGATTCTCTCCAGGAACCCTGCAAATAAACGCTGCTATACCCATATTTCATTTATTTGTTTTTAAATGTATCTTTTCTGATTTCAGAGAGAAAGGGAGAGAGAAACATCAATGATGAGAGAGAATCATGGATCGGCTACCTCTTACACCTCCCCACCTTGGGGATCAAGCCCGAAACCCGGGCCTGTGCCCAGACCGGGAATCAAACTATGACCTCCTGGTTCATAGGTGGATGCTCAACCACTGAGCCACACCAGCCGGCTCTCCCCCTTTGAGAGAGGAGGGACGTGGGGCTCAGCGAGGGTAACGGGTTTGAAGCCAGCAGCCAGCAGGCCACAGGGCTGTTAGGAAACCAAGACACAGGTCTGCCTCTTGTCCCACCCGCCACACACGCTCCTGGCCAGGGGTCCAGCCACCTGACGGGAGCCGAGCCCAGCGACAGGGTCTGCTTGCTCCTGGAGAGAGGGAAGCGAGCTCTGCGCTCATTCCTGGGTGTCCATGGACACCGACACGCCCCCCCGCCGCCGGAGAAAGGGCCTTCTGGGTGCAGACCAGCACTGACCGACGGAGGCCAGTGACTCTCTCCCTGTCCCTCACCTTCTGACCACAGGAGCCGATGTTCCCCTCTGCCCTCCACACACAGCGCATGTCCTCCCATCAACTCCAAGTCCAGCAGGCTGCCCTGGACGCAGCGCCCCAGGTCATGGTCATGTGCACCCTGAAGAGCGGTCTGCTTCCCGTGCATGCACCGTGGAGACACGGCATCTCGTGTGAGCCCGAGGTGTTCGCATGCTAAGGAGACAGAGCCAGCAGTGCCAGCCCTAAACCCTGGGTCTCGCATCAGCCGAGAAGCCCTGCGGCCCCGGGTTCGAGGGCCCACGTGGTCTCCCATCGGTCCGAGCATCCCTCCGTCTGGCTCCACGCTGCAATGCAACGGCTCACAGAACAGGATGCACGACTTCGACCCCCGACGGATGACCGTGGTGCTCTCAGTTCTCAGAGACGCCGCCCCGACACGTTCTCCCTGAGGCCTTACACCCGGGGAATGGCGCCTGGAGCACGGAGAGCCGAGGGTGCGGGTGCAGGCACAGCGCGCCCCAGAGGTCCTGCCCACAGCTCCCCCATGCCCGCAGCGGCTCTTCGTGGGTTCCAGCGTGACTCTAACGGGGCGCACACACCGCAACTGTACCGGCTGCGGGAGACACATCTAAGAGGCAAACGGATCTTCTGTTTGGTGGCTTATCTCACAACTTATTTTTTATTCCGATTTCTCTGAAGCGGGGTAATTGCAACATCCTTTTATAAACGTCACTGTTGGAGTCAAACATGCATTATTTATAAATATAAATAAATAGACGTCTGAGTCCGTAGCATGAGGCCGTTTCCCACCTCAAGTATCAGAAAATGACGATTCTCATACTTTGCAGGAATAGCTGAGAAACAGGACATTCATTTCTTGGCGTTTTGTGCTAAGAGGAGGGTAAGGAAGTTATTTTATTTCTGTATCCCAGACTCCTTAGTCGGAGACATTAGAAATGAACCCATCCTTGGGATGGTCTTTTTTACCCATAATGGTCTATACCAGTGGTCAGCAAACCGCGGCTCGCGAGCCACCAGTGGTTCTTTGGCCCCTGGAGTGTGGCTCTTCCACAAAATGCCACGGCCTGGGCGAGTCTGTGTTGAAGAAGTGGCGTTAGAAGAAATTTACGTTTAAGAAATGCGGCTCTCCGAAGACATTCCAGACGTCGTGCTGTGGATATTTGGCTCTGAGGGCTAAGGAGTTTGCTGCCCACTGTTCGAGGTGATTTGGACAGAGTGGAATTTAGAAAGACAGAAATCAGAGTAACAAAACCCCTTGACCTCCCACCCGCCGGAGGTCAGTGGGTCACCTGTGGGGGTCACTGGTCGCAGAGCTTTCTCTGCGGCTTCCGCTCTGGAGGGCAGATGCCGGGTGGGTGCTGGAATTCCCGGGGCTCCCCCTGCTGAAGCTGGGTGCCGTTTTCCTCCTGACCCAGCATCATGGACTCTGAGAGGAGGTTTCATCCGCCGTGCGCTGCCGGTGTGGGCGACTGCCTCCCAGCGGGCATCTCTCACCGTGGGCCGTAGGGGAGATGCCGCCCCTTTTAGGAAGCCGGACAGGCACCTGCTCCTGGCACCGTGGAGAAGCCTGTGCGCGCTGGGCGGCGGCGTTAGGAGGCGTTAACCTCCATAGGATGCCAATGCATCCTCCATGGCTGCTTTGAGGCCCAGCCCTCGGCCCCGGGGATTCTCGGGGAGTTAATTCTTTCTCCACATCAACAGAGGCTGTGGATGGGCTGCAAACGCCGGAAACTCCGGGGGTGCGTGGGGCGCCTCCCGCCCCTGCGCTGGAGTCACCTGCGTGTCCCTGAGCTGGGCACTGCGCCCCCTCGGGCACAGCTCCTCCCGGTGGCCGTGGCTTTTAGTGGCGCGCTGAGCAGCGTGCCCTTTGATTGGAGGAGAGCAGCGTCACTCCCATAAGCAGTGCCTGGGCAGTGGGACCTGTAGCATCCGGGGACCAAGAAGCGTCGGACAGACTGTGGAACCTCAGCGGAAGGCAGGGAGGGCTGGGCCCACGCGGTCCCCATCCCATACCGCAGGGGACACATACAGAGGTGTCTTCGAGGGAGGACACTGGCTTCTTTTTCACCTCAACAACCTTGAACTGGACCTGGGTCAGCGGGGGGCAAGGAACTCACTACTGGGCCAGAGAGGAAAACGCCTTCAGCCTCCCAGCACGCGGGGGCCTTAAAGAAGGCATCAAACCCTAGCAAAGCATAAGCAGGTCCCAGACTTTTTAAAGCACCCCCCCTCCCATCATTCATCTTGGGCTCCCACCACTGGGAGCGGGTGGCTAGGACAAGTGTTGGTACCCTTGCTTTAAGAGCAAAGACAGAGAGGCACAACGAGGTTAAAGGATTTCCCCAAGTTCGCCCAGCCCGTTACCCGCAGAGACCAGACGGGAACCCCAAGTTCCTCGCCTAACCCTCTTCCCAGGCTTTTAGTACCCACAACCTCTCCTGCCCCATCAGGAGACGGACAGGCAGAGAGAGGCACCGAGCCACCCCCAGGACTCAGGATGTGGGGCCAGCGTCCCACAGCCATCTCGATGTTACCATAAAGGGGGGAATTCGCTACGCGCGGCTTTGGAAGATGCCAGGCCCCACGGAAAACACTCACGCCCCTCGAGCCCGAGAGCGCTCCGCAGACACCTGCTTCCAGCTCTTTCCTGGCTCCCAGGTGTCAGCAGACCGTGAACGCCACAGACAACGCCGTATTGTTCACCTGCTGCCAGTACACAGCCACCGCTGGTTGGATGGAAGGCGGGTAACGTGTCCGTGTGGCTGAGTGGCTTCCCGACACGTCTGAGGCCGCACAGCCACGTGCCGGAGACTCAGAACGTGAACGTGGGTTTTGTGTCTCCGGATCTACCTTTTTCTTTTTTATATATGTGTGTATTTTTTTATTGATTTCAGAAAGGGAGGGAAAGAGAAACATCAGTGATGAGAGAGCATCCCTGACTGGCTGCCTCCTGCACGCACGGAGCCCGCAACCCGGGCCTGCGCCCTGATCAGGCGTGGAACCGGGACCTCCTGGTCCATAGGTCGGTGCTCGGCCGGGTTCTACCTTTCTTCTCCTGAACCACCGCCAGTTGTGGCCGGACGTTAGTAAGGAAAGATGGGGGGATGCACGCCGTGTCCCTAACACCCCCCTCCCTCACTGGCCGTTAGACACAGTTCTGTGGAGTCTCTTCCGGTCCCCAGGAGCTCGCCCGCCAGGGGGTTCCGTTTTCTGTCCCCCATCTCTCCACTCGGTGAGCGGGCCGCCGTCCCAGCTCTTTATCTCGCGGCTGCGCTCCCTCAAACGTCTCGATCAGCCCAAATGGGGTGCGGGTGCCTTTGTTACCCGCCTGCCTGTGGAGGTCACCCATTCTCCGCCGCATCTCTGAAGAGGACGGGTACCGTTTGGAGCATCACGCCCGCGGGCATCCGGGGCTGTTTCAGGTGCTGGGGTAGAGGTTGCTTTACTAACACGACCATCAAGGACGGCTGCCATGGTAACGCACCGCATCCGCTCAGCGCGGGAGACAAAGCCGGGAAGAGAAACTTTCAAGCCTGTGAACACAGACCCAGCGCTGCTCACGCGGACGGCTCCCTGGGCAGGCGGGCCGCAATGGGCAGCTTGGAACAAGACCCGCACGGAAAAGAAAGAGAAAAGAAAGAACACCGGCTTGGGGGGATGGAATGGAGCAGCGTGGCCATCATGGGGACCAGGGACCCTGCAGGCGCAGAGGGAAAGAAAAAGAGAAAGACGACAAGCAGCAATCACCCAGTCCCGGCTGCTGCCATCCCCCACCCGGACCTTCGCCGTCGGGGTCATATTTGGGGCCTGAGCTGATCTGTGTCTGCAGACGGGGTGGCACTCAGAAGGTGTGGCCCTGAGTGCCATTTACAGAGCCCTTGCCTCGTCACAGCCGGCCGGTGCCACAGATGTGGCTGCGGATCTGCAGGTGGCTCTCCATCGTCCAGAGGAGTGTGGACTCCGGCGCTGGGCCGCCTCCCTCCCTCCCGGAGACCCCGATTCTGGATCGACCGCCCCCCTGAACCTCAGCTCCCGCTGCAGAGTCCCGAGTTACCCTCCTGCTCTGGTGTCCCTTCCTGTCAGCGCCGAGCAGGACCAATTCCACGGGGTGGTGTGGGCTCCACTTACGTACCCTTGAACTCACTGTGCGCGGCACGCCAGGTCTGTCTTCTACCTCAATCTCATGTATTTGCACCCCCAGGAGATCACCCGGCGCGTTCAGTTCAACATCTAGTCCTTCCGGTCACCTCGAATCCCCCCGGCTCCGCCCGACAACTCGCGGTCTCTGAGCCACAGTCGCCGGCGCCTCCATGCTCTGCTCCCTGCTCTCTGCCAGGACGGCGGTCCCTCTTGGTGGCGGTGCAGCCACCCTGCGCCAGGCCTTCCTCATCTTATCTCTGACGTTCACAGAGGGGTGATCCTTTCTGGTGGGGTGTCCTGGGCACAACAAGGAGCTCTCTGGCCTCTCCCCATTAGCGTGCCCTGTCCGGAGCTGTCTCCAGGCATGGCCCGCTGGCCTCTGTGAAAAGCGCCGCTTTACCGGGACAGCCAGCGACCTCTCTTCGACGTGAACGCCTCCAATGTCTCGGTCCTCCCCCCAATTATTCCCAAATCCCTGCTGTCGGATCCAGTGAGAACATGCCTTGCTCATTCGCACATTCCCTTCTCCCCCTCCGGTCCGTCCGTCCCAGTATCCCACGCCCAGGAGGCCCTCTGTGGCCGGTCTCATTCCCTCGCTGCGTCTTTTAAAAACAGGTTTTTATGGATTTCAGAGCGGAGGTGAGAGGGAGAGAGAGACAGCAACATCAATGATGTGAGAGAATTATCTACCGGCCGCCTCCCGCACGCCCCCAAGCCTGCAGCACAGGCCTGCACGGAATCAAACCTGGGCCTCCTGACTTACAGGTCGACACCCAACCACTGAGCCACACGGGCTGCGCCCTCGCTGCGTTCTGTTAGCATCTCCTCCTCTCGGCGTCCTTCCCGGCCGGTTTCCCTTCCTGTGGCTCAAGCATTGCTCTTCCGTGGTGCTCCCCCTGCACCTTCATGCCGACGTCACCCCTGTTCCACCCGGAGTCCACGTTCCGTTCCTGCAGCTCCACCCCATGTACCGCTGACCACCCTCAGCGCTGCCCCAAATCAGTATCTCCCAGGGCCGTTAACCAGCCAATCCCATGGATACCTGGCCCAAGCGCCCACACCCTCCAGGTCCGTAGATGTCCCCCCAAAAAGGTTCCCTTTCTTCCCTGACCAGGCTCTGCCCCCCATCTTCACTTCCTCATCCGTTAAGCTGTGATGCACCCAAATGCCACACCGGGAGCCTCAGAATCTCTCTTCCGCGTTCCAGTGACCCGCCTCCAGCCCTGCCCTCCCTGCCCTCCCTGCGCCGGCTGTATCTGGGCTCTGGCCTCCAGCCTGGCCTCGCTCTGGTCCAGCTTCCCTTCTCCCCCTTCCATACCCTGCCCTGTGCCCACCCGGTCTGGCCCCTGAACCCCGTGGGCTCCCCGCAGAACCTGCCCTGGGCCAGGGCGTACCTCTCCCATCCCTGTCTCTGCAGCCACACCAGCCGCCTCATCACTCACTCACTCCTTGCCTGGAGCTCCCCAAGACCCCCCTGGAACCACAGCAGGGAGAAGGCAGGGGAGGTCAAACAGGTGTTTTAGGATTGAGACATGAGGAAACAGTGGGGTCCCTCTAAGAGTGTGACTGTACACAGGAGGCGGCGCCCACGCTGGGGTGAGGGTCACAGGAAAGAGGCCGGGTCCTGAGAAGCTGAGTCCGGAGGAGGCCCCACAGCCGGGGCCTGCAGGCTGCTGCTGCCTCCCAGCGGCTGGGCAGGGGCCCTCGGAGCTCAGTCCCCCTAGAAGCAGGGAGGCTGCGGTGGGAACAGGACCCTCTCCGGGGACATGAAGAGGCCCCAAAAATGCTGAGCCCTGAATCCTATGCTGCGGGCGGTCAGGCGGTCAGGAGGAGGGGTGCCCTGGGGTGATCCTGTTGTAAGAGCCATGGGGCAGGAAAGGGGAATCGCCCTCCTTCCCTCCCTGCCCCCTCCAGCACCCCACCTGGTGAAAACCAGGAGACAGCCGCGGGGTTCCAGCCTCAGCCTCCGCAGGGACGGTGGGCTTAGAACGGAGAGAGTGGCTCAGTCTCTGGGCCCCGACTTCTCACTTCCCTCCATAACTCTCCCCTCACCGCTGCCTGGTTCACGCCTCCATTCTACCCACCCCCTTCTTTCCCTTCGCACGGCAGCCGAGTCCCCCGCCATTTGCAAACACTTCCTTCCAGGCCCTTCTATGTGTAATCATTCCTGTTCATGCTCATCCGTCTGTTTCCTGCCCAACGGTGCGCCCCTTTCAGCGGGTAGGGCAATTGCCACCGTCACACCCAGCAGGTGCCAGGCACGCAGCGGAGACGCTGGCTGCGTGGACAGAGTGGACAAGGGCGGTTTCACGAAATTAACACGAGGTCCTTTCGCCGCACACGTTCTATCTCCCCGCCAGACGCGAGCGCTCGAGAGCGGGACTGGAGATGCTTCTTCGGGGTGCTTAGTGCCAGGGTCCCTGTGACCCGCCTCGGTCACTCCTAAGCGCCTGGTTTTCACACGGAGGGACACGGGGACGGAGCGTGGAGGAGGACTAGCAGTGAGACCCGCAGGTGGGGGGGTGGGCTTCTGGCACGGACTCCCCACAGTGCGTGCTGTGCGGATGATCAGGTTGTGTCTTTGCTGAAAGAAGAGCCCCATCGAGAGACCCCATGCAGCCCTGGCCGGTGTGGCTCAGTGGATAGATCATCGGCCTGTGGACTGAAAGGTCCCAGGTTCGATTTTGGTCAAGGTCATGTATGTTAGTTGCGGGCGCATCCCCAGTGGAGGGCGTGCAGGAGGCAGAGGTCGATGTCTCTCTCTCATCGATGTTTCTAGCTCTCTATCCCTCTCCCTTCCTCTCTGTAAAAAAGCCAATAACATATATTTTTTAAAAAAAGAGAGAGAGAGAGAGACCCCATGCAGCACGTCCCACGCGGATTCTAAAGTGACGGAACATGTTCTAGGTCCTCTTCCCCTGCATCTCTTACAGAAAACATGCCCCCTCTCCCCCTGCATGAGGTTACATTCTCACAACAACCAACGTCCATCCATAGATTCGGTAAACATAGAGAAGGCATATATATAGACGTATATAGGTATACATACCTATATACCTCTCTTCAACAGCTGACCTACATTCGGGCCCCAGAAGCAGCAAAAGGGCCTTTTCTTTGTGGACGGGGGCATGGTATTGAACGAGCTGTTGATTTCTTCTCAGTTATTCGCGGCAAGCAATCATGGACATGCAGGGAACCGGGTATTTCCCCAGCTCTGGGCCCCGTGAGGGAAGGTCTCCTCCAGCCAGCTGCTGCCGGGCACAGCGGCCCAGAACCTTCTCCTTATAATGGAAACTGCTACTTGGATCGGTCTGTTCCACGTCTCCCCCAGTGAAACAGCTATTTCCTGAGTGGAAGCAAAGCAAAACCCCGATAACCTATGCACACTTTCCAAACCAACCACCAACAAAATAAAAAAAATAAAAACAGGGAAGGCAGTGGCCCATCTCAGCTCTGGCCACTGCAGGCCGGGCCTGTGACTCACAAATGCTATGCTTTGGGCGTGACCCTCAGAGTCCACGCCCCGCAATGAGCGGTCCCCTGTACACGCCCCGGCCACTTGTGGTGGAGCTGGACACCCCCTCTGTCTATCAAGACTTGGAGCTGAGGAGGCCAGAAGGCCAGCGAGTGGGAAGATTACCGTATTTTCTGGTGTATAAGACGACCCCCGACTTTTCCAGTTAAAATAGAGAGTTGGGATATACTCGCCTATAAGATGACACCCGGCGTATAAGACGACCCCCGACTTTTGAGAAGCTTTCCCTGGGTTAAAAAGCCGTCTTATCCGCCGGAAAACATGGTACACCGAGACCTCATGCAAGCGGCGCGAGGTGGTACGGCTCCCTGCACACGGAGCGTTCACGTGTTCATAGGAAGCTTCTTTGGGAGGCGGCATGACCACTGACCAGGAGTAAGGGCGAGGCAGCCTCTCTGTTGACTAGTATTTGGGGAGGAGAACTGGGTATTTTTTTACATACTTTTCAGTTGCTATTGAGTGTGTGTGTGTGTGTGTGTGTGTGTGTGTGTGTGAGAGAGAGAGAGAGAGAGAGAGAGAGAGAGAGATTCACGTGGTACCCCGGGGAAATTCAACCATGGCCTTTTTTTTTTTAAGGAAAAAGTTACAACTAAAAAAAAAAAAAAACTCCTTTTTCTGCTCTGCCCCACGCCCCGCCCAGAGTCCCCACATATTCAGCGCTTCGGCGGCATCTCTCGCCGGAAGTGGTCTTGGCGCCTGTCCTCCGTGTTCCCCAGGTTCTAGCTAACATCCTGCTCAGCCCGGGAAACCTTGATTACCTAAGGGAATAAGAAAGGGGTGGCCTTCGCGAGAATACCCACAATGCCCATGAAATGAGAGAATACCCACAATGCCCACCAAATAAGAAATGAGCCACGATGGGAAGTAGCAGGGCAGGGACAGCCTGTGAGTCTCCACGGCCGGTGCTGGCTGGTCCTGACCTGCTCAAAGGGACGTGGCCCATCCATGGACGCGGGGGAATTGGGGCCCATCAGGGTTCCACCGTGGCGTTTCTTAGGCTCCCCGGAAACCAAGGCAACCTGGGCCTCTGCCCCTCCGCTCCCCGGAGGACCAAGGCCACCACGGGCTGCCAGGGACAGGAGCGACTCCCCGGCCTCACACGCCTCCACGCAGCGGCGCCCTCTCCCGCACGTGGCTGCCCCGCCTGCGCATGCCGCCTGCCCCTGCGTGCCCCCCCCCCCCCCCAGCCCCTTCCCGTGGCTGGGCCCTCATGCATGCGGCTCGCTCGGGGAATGTCACCCCCCTGGAGGCTCCCGGTCACTTGGCAACCCTGCTGTGCACTCTGATGAGCATCACCTGCCTGCAAAGCCCCGCCTTCTTGCATGAGCTACTTGTCCTTGCAAAGCCTGCAGGCCCTGCAGGTCCCCTGCAAGAGACCAGGGGTACGATGCTACCCGGCTGGGGGACAGATGGTCTGGCACGGACAAGGGGACTGTCCCAGGTCGCGGCAGAAATGCAGAGTAAAAGAACCCCGATGGGATGGGGAAGGGTGGGGGGGTGGAGAGGCAGCCACCTACTTGTGTTTGGAAACTGGGGTCACGTGCTTCGTGGGGGGGGAAGGTGGGGACCGGGGCAGGGAGGGGGGCAGGGGAAGGCGAGGTCGGTCCATCCCTTGCGATTGTGTAAGCGGCCAACATGGTGTACCCGATGCACTGACACTGATTCTGCTTCTCCCCCCCCACCCCGCCCCTGCACCCTCTGCACCCCCACCTCCTCCCCCCCTCCCCCCGCCCTGCAGCCAACGTGTGCGACAACCAGCTGCTGCACTGCCAGAACGGCGGCACCTGCCACAACCACGCGCGCTGCCTGTGCCCCGCCGCCTACACGGGCGTCCTGTGCGAGAAGCGGCGCTGCGAGGAGGCGGGCGGCTGCGGGGCGCGCTCCGGCCTGGGGGC
The DNA here is from genome assembly GCA_011751065.1 of Lasiurus cinereus. Taxonomy (NCBI): domain Eukaryota; kingdom Metazoa; phylum Chordata; class Mammalia; order Chiroptera; family Vespertilionidae; genus Lasiurus; species Lasiurus cinereus. The sequence goes on from JAAGEH010001439.1 coordinate 21,557, forward strand.
GTCCCCCCGCGGCCACGCGGCGCTACTGCTGCCGCCGCTGCTGCTGCTGCTGCTGCTGCTGGAGACCCCGACCATGCTGCTCGCCCTCTAGGCGGCCCCGGGGAGCCCCCGCCGCCCGCCCCCCGCCTTCGCTCCCGCCCTGGAAACACGCCGACCCCCGCGCCCCACGCAGCGACCAGCGACCGACCCACCGCCGCCCCGGGAGGCCCGACTGAACGAAGCCATATCTCTCAGCCGTGGACCGCGCGTCCGAGTCACCGCTGCTCCTTCCTGACTCGGGGGGACGGGCAGCTGCTGCGGTGGCCTCGCCTGGCCTGCCCTCCGGTGCCCGGTGCCCGGGGGGAAAGGCCACCGGGGCGGCCCCTCCGCCCAGGATGGACCGCAGGAACCCAGCTGCGCGGTGGGTGCACTCCCCGCACTGCGCGCCCCAACACCGTGCGCCCTGGGCACGCGTGGCCCCACCTCGAGGGAGCCATCCCTGCTGGCTGGCGGGGCGCCGGGACCGACCGTGGGGGTCCCCCGCCGCCCACCCGTGCTCTGTGGACGTCGCCCCATCGCCCTCGTCGGTTGGAAGGAAGGTCTCTGTCTGCTGTCGGTCCGGGCGCACCTGTCTTGGGGGGGGAGGAGGAGAAAGTGTATCTATCCTTTTGTATTCAAATGAAGTTATTTTTCTTGAAACACTGTAATCTGTAGATTTTTTGTATTCTTGCCGATTTGTGTTACCAGACAATCTGTTCACGTTTCCCCCCCGGTTCGCTTTGTCCTCCGGTTCTGTTGTGAGGCTTCTCCTGGAGGGCGAGGAACGCAGGCGCCCGCAGCAAAGAGTCTCCCTTTACACGAGAAGGAGCTTCCTACGATTCCGCCAAAGGACACCCCGTGTTCCTGTTCGCTTTCCCGCGGGGAGAGGGACCGAGGGAAACGCTCCCGCCTGCGCGCTCTGGGAGAGGCCGGGAGCAGCCGCCGCCCAGCCAGCGGGGTCACCCGGGCTTTGCTGACCTCGGGGAGCCGGCCGGCCGGGGACATTGGTGCCCCCCGGAAGGTGGAGGATCCCTCCTGCAGCACCTGAGGCTGTCTCCGCTGGGGGGAAAGCAACACCAGGAAAAATAACGAACTCCAAGCGATCGCCAAGCTTATGCCAAAGCCCGCTGGCAGAGTCCGAAGACACTTCTATTTCTCAGCCATGCTGTTTCCGCCGCCGGTGGACGGGACCGACCGACCGACCGACCGACCAACCGGGCGGCTCCGGGGAGGGAGGCTGACGGACGTGTCTTCCCAAACACAGTGTTTACAGGGAGGTGTCGTGGGGGGGCGGGCAGCCGGGGACCCCGGGACGTGGCAGGGAAGGAGGGAGTGTTCGCAGTTGGACTCGGAATATATCCAAACTCTAGAGGAACTATCCACGCTCCAGCAGCGAGTAGACTGATGCTGGGCCTGAGAATAAAGTCTAAGTACCGCCCGCGTGTGCTGACCCATTCTTGTTTCTGCCTTTTATTGGGCCAGTTACCGGTCCACGCAGCGAGGGGAGGTGGGGGGGGGCAGGGGGGATGGCAGAGGGTCCCAGCGGCCCAGACCAGTGTGCGTGCCACTCCCAGCACAGGTGACAGAGGTGGCTGCAGCCACCTCCGCTGCCCTCGGAGACAACCATCAACCCCCCCACCCCACTCCCCAGAGCCTTCACAACAGTGAAGTCCTCCATGACCTGGTCGAACGGGGAGCTAAGACAGTGCTGGGTTGGAAGCCTGCTCTCTGTCTGAATCCCTGACCCCGAAACCCCCACTCCCTGAGACATTGGGGGGCAGGTAGGGGAAGGGAGGTGGGGAGGTCGTATGCTAATAAATTAACATCAGATGAGGGAGCGGTGTGTCTTACTAGTTTGGTTCCCAGAAAAAGCCAATTAGAATAAGGCAATCAAAGGTAAACAGGTAACACCCGCCCTGCCTGCCTGCCTGCCACCCATGTCTAAGTCGATTGATGTTTGTGATTCATGCATGCACGAATGAGGGAAGAGGGGCATGAATGGGAGCCACGTGGCCAGCCAGAAACCGGCCCTTTACAGCAGCATCGGCGGCGGCAAGTTCTAGAGGAGGAACCCCCTGAGCGGCCCTCAGCTCCCCGACTCCGAGGCCGCTCAGGAGGAGGAGGGTTCCCGGGTTAAAGCTGGAGTGGAAGGAAGGCGCCTTCGAGTCGATCAGCAGGAACCACAGGCAGACACGGCTAGTTCCGGTCAGAATGGCTTCGTCCCGATGCCCGGGAGGCCGAGAGCTAATTCTAACGTTTAACTCCACCTGCACTGTATCTCCAGGAGGCTCCCCGGACTGAACCAGGGAAGGCAGAGCCTGCGCCCCGTGTCTGGAGAGACAGCTTTCTGAGTTTCCTGCGGCGATGTGATCTCCGCTTTTAATAAAAGCTCACGCTGGGGTCCAGAGCCCATGTGAAATGCAATGCTCTTTCTCATCCAGATCCTCAGACTCCTCTAAACGTTAGAGTCTACAGGGGGTGCTCCCTTGAAGAAACCCCATCTCGGTGGGTTTCATCTGTCTGCCGCTTTCCAGCATTCCCGGGTTTCGGGCTCAATTCCCCAGCAGGGGGCGTGCAGGAGGCAGCAGATCACTGATTCTCTCTCATCATTGATGTTTCTCTCTCTCCCTCCCTCTCTACAAATCAAGAAAAACCTATAAAAATAAACTTCAGGAAGTCACAGGTTGGGAGAAGGCAGGTGGCCCAGATTCGGAGGGTCCCGGGGCGGCGTGAGGAAACCCTGAAATCGGATCTTTCTGTCTCATCACCTTTGCTCCCCACCATGAAGTCAATAACCCAGGATTACGAGGTGTCAAGTCCCCACTTTCTGAAGTGGGAAGCTCTGTGTTAGATGGGAAACAGGTGGGTGTGTTCACCCGCTGTCAGCTGCTAAATAAAGTCCCGTCTGGCAGTTTCTCTGCCCCCAGAATGACACAGACTACCCTGTTTCCCCAAAAGTAAGACACCCCTGGAAAATCAGATCTACTTCCAGTTTTGCCTCTCGCTGTCATATAAGGCATCCCCAAAAAAATAATACCTCCCCGATCATCAGGCCTCCCCCGAACATCAGGCCTCCCCGGAACAGAAGGCCCCCGAAGCGACCATCAGGCATCTGACTCCTGATTTAAAGAGACCTCGCCCTGCCCGAACAGCTCCGGTTCGCTGCGGCCCATCAGGGAGCTGGTTTGTGATGACAACGACTACCGGACCGTAGACAGGGCATACATTTCCTTTTTTTTTTTTTGGTTCAACAATAAATGTGTACCGTCTTCTTCTTCGTGGAAAAATAAGACATCTCCTAAAAATAAGACCTGGCACATCTTTGGGAGCAAAAGTTAATAGAAGACACTGTCTCATTTTTGGGGAAACAGGGTATGTGGAGCTTGGAGCTCGGTGATCCTTGCACTTACAGATGGGACTCGGTGTGGATGACCCGGCGCCATTTAAAGCCGCGGTTCCTGAAACTGAACTAGAGTCCTTTCCCCTCCATTTTAACCCCTCCCCCCGCTCTATCGACAAGGACGGCGGCAAGAGTGGTAGCAATGAAGCTGGTAACTAGCGCAATACGAATCGCCGGGTACAACGCTGGGATGTGTCTTAGCAAACCCCATGGGACAACCTGAGTCATACCTGGAAGTGAAAAATACAGATAAGGAACACCCCCCGAGTTCGGACCCAGATATCCAGTTGTGAACAATTCCGGGTCTCCAGAAATCAGGACTCAATGCTCTCCCTAAGAAGTATCCGGGGTTCATCTGGCACCAATATTGCGATGGTTCTGACCACCTCAATATAAGAGGACGTTTCACTTGTAACTGTATTTTAACTCTTTTTTTTACACTACAAGTAGTTCTTCCCTGTAGTTACCTAACATAGATGCCAACAAATTCCGCATAAACTGCCCACAATCATAATCTGATGTCCGGAAGAGTTCAGAAGGCCAACTATCATATTTTGAATTTCTGCCCAACAATCTTAGGGAGAGAGAGAACTCTTCACAACACCTGGTAGGGTGAGACTCACGTGTGACCTTCTTCATTTTGCTCCCGAAAAGTCAAATGACTAAGAAACAAGACATATATCTTCTATAAATCACGATGGCGGCCCTGGCCAGAGCTGCTCAGTGGCCCCACACCAGGGTCTTGGGTCCTAGTGGCCCGGTCACGGGAATGCACCTGGGTTGCAGGTTTGCTCCCCAGCCTGGTCAGGACGCATGCAAGAGGCAAACCAACCAATGTTTCCCTCTCCCTCCCTCCTTCCCGCTCTCTCTGAAATCAATGGAAACATATCCTCAGGTGAGAATTCATAACAACAAAAAAGCATTATCGCATTTAAGTAGAAGTGAGAAACTAACACCCACGAAAACCTTCTATTCACATAGAAAACCGCAGCCTCGCAAGATCTATTCTGGCAGAACAATCCCGCCCGATACATTTCTAACGCAGGTTCCAAAACAAGATGACCTGAACGATTTTAGGTCGTGTCGGTAAGATGTATATACTTGAGCATTTATCGAACCAATGCCCAAATCCGCCCCCCCAACCCCCCCAGTATTTTCTTCCCCCACCCAAGAGCTCTTGTGACTGATGGATGCGTTCAAATGTAGTGGAACATCCACGATGATGCGATGTGTTTATTCATCTGAACTGAGAGC
>JAAGEH010001440.1:0-49214 GCA_011751065.1 Lasiurus cinereus
TATTTGTTCCTTTCATTTCTAATCTGTCGCAGACCAAAACATGCGTAAAATAAGATAAAAATGGGTTACCAGAAAGAGGAACAGGCCTATTAACTCTTAAGGAAATTGAATTTCTAATTTAAAAGTCTCCCCCAAGAAATCTCCAGGCCCAGATGGTTTCACTGGGGAATGTTGCCAAACATGCAAAAAAGATTTCTCATCAATTCTAGAGTCTCTTCTGGAAAATAAAAGGGGAGAGGATGCTTCCCCACTTATTTTATGAGGCCAACATTGCCCTGATACCCCAGTCAAAGATATGAGTAGCTAACCACTATGATGTACCCCCGAAACTAATATAAAATAGTATTGTCAGCTGTAATTGAAAAATAAAAATAATCGTAGTGCTTTTCAATTTCTTAACTGCATATTGAAATGTATTATGCTTCCATGGTTCTATCAGTATACAGTGGTACCTCGAGATGCGAGTTTAATTCGTTCCGTCACCTTGAGGCGTGGGAAACGAGATGCTCGAGTCGCGGTAAACGGGTGGGTCGTGTGCAGCCGGCCGATCTGCGCGATGACTCCTATCTCAACTGTTGCTCGTGTTTCAAAGCAAAAATCGCTCGCTCGACGGCTCGCATCTCAAAAATCTTGTATGTGAGGGCACTCGTATCTCGAGGTACCACTGTACTAGGTGACCAGGCAGGAGAGGCAATCCTGCTGAAAACGCTTGAAGGAGGAAAACGATCTCTTAGCTAAGGTTCTGCACCATTTCTTCCACTTAATCGCCGTACGTTCAAGGTGCTTTTGTGCTCTGTCGGACACCGTGAGAGTCGCCTGGCCAAGCGCAAATGACATTTCCGTCCCCAGGTCCCCGCGGCTCGGGAGCCGGGAGCCGGCCCTGAGCGAGGCCCTGCAGGTGCTTTGGGAAACAGTTCTAAAGCGCAGGCCCTTTCCGCACTCTCAGCGCAGGCAGACCATCGACGAGCACATGCAGAAGCTCCAGGAGTCCAAGAAGCGGGCGGCCGCCAAGAAGCGCGCCCAGGAGCAGCTCCGGCCGCGCACGCCCGAGCCCGTGGAGGGCAGGAAGCACGTGGACGTGCAGACAGGTAGGCGCCGGCTCCTCGCTTGCCCAGTTCCTGCCAGTTCTTGTATTTGGCCTTCCTGGTGTTGGAAAACTCCTGCGTATTTATAAGTGCTTTGCCCCATGGATAAGGTCTCTGTTATGCTCCCTAGTACTTCCCCAGGCACCTAGTAGAAAGCAATTCATTTAAAAAATGCCATAATAATTACTTATTATTATGTTGCCTACACATGGCAATGTGAGATTTTTTTTTTCTCTTCTTTTTGTAATGTATTTTATTGATTTTTTTTACAGAGAGGAAGGGAGAAAGATAGAGAGTTAGAAACCTTGATCAGCTGCCTCCTGCACACCTCCTACTGGGGATGTGCCAGCAACCAAGGTCCATGCCCTTGACCGGAATCGAACCTGGGACCTTTCAGTCTGCAGGCCGACGCTCTATCTACTGAGCTAAACTGGTCAAGGCAATGTGAGATTTTTTTTAAAGAATTTTATGACCAGATTAATTCTCTCTTAGCCCTTTTTACATATTTATTATTTCTCACTTTTTTGTATAGTCCAACATGCATCACTGTTGGACTCGGGAGAGGAGAACGTTGTATTCCGTTTGGGCATTTTATTTGTCTCCTGAGAGGGGTGAGCCCTCTGGCTCTGAGCCCTCCACCTCGCGGCTCTCCTTTCACTCGGTGCCCCGGGCCAGTGCCAGCCTCTCCTGCCGGTCGCACTGTTCTCAGCTGGAGGGGCTCCCGGGCCTGCGGGTCTCGCCACGGGGGTGACAGAATCTTATCATCAGACAGTGCTTGGTGCCCCCAGGGACGCCACGTGACCACTCCAGGGGCGCCTTGCTCCCGCCCGATGTGTGTTCGTAGAGCTGTTTCCAGGTGGTAAGGGCGAAAGGAGGAGAACCATTACGCTTTTTCCTCCCTTGATTGGCCAATATCATTGTCATCCTGTGAGCGATGCATTTTAACGTTTATCTGTGGCATCAGAATATTAGGTGATACAACAGTAGCCACCTCTCGTTGAGTACTATTTCCTATATTTCAGAGACTATGCATGGGGCATAACGCTTGTAAATATACAGGGATTTTCAAATCTTTATATGTTTTACTGTCTTAGGACTCATTTTTACAGAATTATTAACTTTGCATGGCATATTATGCATTGCATCTTATATTCGTCTGTGGTGGTAGTTTCATTTTCAAATATAAAGATCAGTGCTTCCTTGACGTTCAGTATATTCTAGCCTGAGTGACTCTCTGCTCTTCCAAATATATAAAAATGCTTAGTCCAACGTGTGAACTGAATACCCCACTTGAGCACTCTCTAAGACTTATTTTCTGATCCATTTAAATTCTATTTTGAAGGAGCTGAGGTTTCAGATACAGATATGTGCTTGCAATAGACCAGAATGTCACACTCAATGTGTATGGTGTTCTCTTAGAATTATACCTTGAAGAAATCGCTGACCGCATAATAGAAGCCGATATGGAATGCCAGACAGATTCATTTTTGGACAGACCACCAACACCACTCTTTATTCCTGCCAAAACTGGCCAAGATGTGGGCACCCAGATCCAAGAAGGAGAGGTGAGTATGTTACTGGGACTTCCTTCTGTCTTCCTTACAAATAGGTAAAGTGAGGTTTCGTTGAAATCTTAACAGGAATACAAATCACTGCACAATCAAAAAGATTCTACTCACTGGATTTCTTTCCAAATTTATCTCTGATAGTTTTATCCTGAAGTACCAGAAATATTTTTAAATGCCATGTTCCGATTTCCCCTTTGCTGGTCAGAGATAAAAATTGGTAGCAGTATTTTTTGCTTTGATGTGTCTGCATTCTTGCCTAATGTACGAATATAAGTAGAATTATACCAAATAAGGACAAATACTATCTCTGATAAAAGGATTCTATTAGTTGCTTATAGATTTCATAACTTTTATGAAGATAATCTACGTCAAAAAGTTCTAAAACAATTGCATTTTCATATCAATGCGGAATGTGTTCTGAAATGTAAGAAGAAAAGACAATGCTTCTGTGCATTACGACTTCAACGAAGTTAAGACTTGAAGGAACTTGAAAGAACCGTCATTGAAATTGAGAAATCAAATGAGTCTTCATAAGCTGCACAGAAGAGTATATTTTCCTTTAAATCCTAGAGATGAATCACCATAATGCCCACTATTCTTGTTCCTTGGTTTTGCAACTGTTACCAAAAACAACCAGGACAAATTCAATAAGAAAGAAAAGGATATTTCTCTTGGGGTCTGACCCTAAAATTGTTGAGGATCGGGGTTCATTTGAAGACCGCGTGGATCTTTCTGTCACTTGGACTTCATTTCGCCCGTGAACAGAACGCTCCTCTGTGTGCCTGCAGGGCTGCCATCGGCAAAACCCCGGCACAGCCTGGCGCACAGAGACACTCAGACAGAGGATGGTGTTATGGCTGCCGGTCTGGGGGGTCGTCACTGAGCATTTGGTTCCTGGTTAAAGTGTGACGCTTGCTCTGTTGTGTGCGTTTAAGCTCTTTGACTTCGATCTGGAAGTGAAACCGATGCTGGAAGTGCTGGTGGGAAAGACCATCGAGCAGGCTCTGCTGGAGGTGATGGAGGAGGAGGAGCTGGCCGACCTGCGGGCCACTCAGTACGCGTATGAGGAGCTGCGCAACATGGAGCTGGCCGAGGTGCAGAGGCTGGAGGAGCAGGAGCGGCGGCACCGGGAGGAGAAGGTACGTTCTGTTTCCTCCCATCAGGCCTTGGCTGGGCAGCAAAGTGGGTTCAAAATGACATGCGGTCTGTACAGAGCGAAGGTCTCGGAAATGTGCTAGAAAAGGTGACAGTATTTGTTTAGGTCTCCTGTTCTCGGATCATAGGTCCTCTGTGGGCTGAGTCATGTTTTTAAATCCCAGCACATATAACTGTACCCAAATTCCTAAGTGATTTAAGTTACATGTGTCCCAACTGCAAGGCACTCTTAACTAGCAAGAGCCCCAGTGAAAGAACAGATCGATTTGGCAAAAGTTAGTGGCAGGAGAGGTGGACGGAGAAGGTAAGTGGATCTGAATGGGTGGGCGATAAGACATAGCGGGTCTGGGTGGAGTTCTGGGTCTCTCTCTGCAGCTAGACCCTCTCACATCCTCAAGAGCCACATGCGGCTCTTTGGCCCCTTGAGTGTGACTCTCCACAAAATGCCACAGCCTGGGCAAGTCTGTTTTGAAGAAGTGGCGTTAGAAGAAGTTTAAGTTTAAAAAATTGGCTCTCCAAAGAAATTTCCATCGTTGTCCTGTTGATGTTTGGCTGTTGACAAATGAGTTTGCCGCCCACTGCCTTAGGGATACACCAGAACCACTTGGGTCCTTAGAGAACATCTTTAAAATTATAGCTTTTTACAGCCTTTCCTAAGGAAACTTGCAGGATCCAGTTTTTAAAATATGCCACTAACCGCCAGCTAGGAGACACCAGGCTCGGTGTGTCTGGCAGTCACTGTCGCCCTGGCTCATACCGGGAGACGGGATGGTGAAGGAGCGACAGACACCTGGCACAGCTCAGACAGCTTCCCAAGAGCCCACTTGCTGCTGAAAGGCTTGGTTGTTGGGTAGTCTACTCGGTGCCTCGTCAAACGGACTTTCAGGTTCCCTCCCAGTGGGAAGAGCATACGCTTTCGTTACTTGTGTATAGAGCGCACGGCTTATGGTTAAGGTTGCGCAGATGCATCGCTATTTGTTTACAAACATAAAACGAACACGGACAAAATGAGCTGTGGTGAATAATCAGTGAATTCATCAGAGTACTTATTGTTTAGTTCATTTACCATTAGGAAATATACTATGAAAAATACAAATCATCTACATTTGCATTTGCTTAAACCTTGAAACAGACGTGATTAGAAAATATAGCATGCACCCGCTTATGCATGGAGTAGAGAACATGGCCCATGACCTTTAGAGGGATCGTATGATCTACAGGAAGCAGCAGCAACAAAAAAGAGGTTTTACCATTTGGGGAACTTTTATGCCTTCAAAAAATCATTACAACTGAGACAGTTCACTGGCCCAAGTTCTGTACTGAAGACATCTAAGCCACTATAATTTTCATATCAGCAGTACTTACCCTGCTGTGTAAAAATACATATATCTATTCTAACCCCCTGGTATCCAGACAGACAGATATGTCTTGAAATTATTTTACTTGAAAAGGGACCGGCAGATGAATTCTGCCATAAGCTCCACCTCTGAGTTCAGGGCCTACTAGCTGTTGAAATTCATTCCCATCCTGATGGAAACTAGGAACCTTTAGGAGACATCTTGCTGTCCATTCTTTTGCTACAAATGTAAGTCCGGTTCTTCCTCGGACTCGCTTGGGGCGGCCGTGACCAGGGACGCCGGGGCTTGTCGTGCAGGAGCGCCGGAAGCAGCAGCAGTGGGAGGTGATGCACAAGCACAAGGAGACGTCGCAGAAGATCGCCGCGCGCGCCTTCTCGCAGCGCTACCTGGCCGACCTGCTCCCCTCCGTGTTCGACAGCCTCAAGGACGGCGGCTACTTCTTTGATCCCATTGAAAGAGGTGCGTGGAGGTTCTGTGGGCCTAACCCTGTTACAGTAGCAGCTTCTTAACACTTCAGACTTACCTCCGGCCCACTTTTAAAAAAATATATTTTATTGATTTTTTACAGAGAGGAAGGGAGAGGGATAGAGAGTCAGAAACATCGATGAGAGAGAGACATCCATCAGCTGCCTCTTGCACACCCCCTACTGGGGATGTGCCCACAACCAAGGTACATGCCCTTGACCCGAATCGAACCTGGGACCCTTCAGTCCGCAGGCGCACGCTCTATCCACTGAGCCAAACCGGTTTCGGCACCTGCCCACTTTTATTTCTAGATGGAATCTGCCTATCTCTGATGCAGATGTAAAAGTCAACTATAGCTGTTAACATGAGTGTGTTATAAAGATCTTGAGGTTAGGATGCCAGTTTGCCTTTATTCAGAAGCAACACTGGGCAGTAGGAAGAAATAAGGACTTGATGTGAAAGAGTTGGGGTTTGGGACCCAGCCTCGTCCTTAAATAGCTTTATGACCTTCAGTTTTCTTACTGTGAAATGAGATTACTTAGTTTAATATCATAATCCATACAGAATTTTGGAAGCTCTACAGCACTGTGTATGTAAGTTGTTGTTATTAACTTTTCCTCAGCTGGCTTACTATTCTAATCAAAACCCCTGGCCAGCCTGTGTGCTCAGTGGTTGAATGTCAACCCGGGAGCCAGTTGATTCTGGTCAAGGGCACATGCCCGGGTTGCGGGCTCCATCCCCAGTGAAGGGCGTGCAGGAGGCAACCAATCAATGATTGTCATTATTAATGTTTCTATCTCTCTCTCCCTCTCCCTTCCAGTCTGAAATCAATAAAAATATATTAAAAAGATAAAAATAAATCAAAGGCTTGCACAGTAGTGGGTTTCCATTTCAGTTTGAACAGCTTTATCACGCGGAAACCCCCAGTTTCTAGAGGTCTTCTTCTCAGATGCCCTCTGACCTGTCCCCTCCGAGCCGAGCCTTGATCAGCTGCCGTTGGCCTCTCAATAAAGTGGGGGCGTGATTTTCCAGGCGTTGCTCAATCCCAGGGTGGCCCTGCATGTGGATTGCTCTTCTCCCAGGCCCACACCCCACCCACCCCCACCTCCTTACTCCATCTCAGTGCGCCTGGGAAGTCAACTCTAAAGGAAGGCCTCATAGTTTTGAAAATACTGTTTCTACTGCGATAGATAGGAAATGGGCCAGCATTCACAGAGAGAATGTGGCAAAACCAGTGCTGTCTGAGTCTAACTTTTTGCATTAAGAAAACAATTTTGACAATATTGACATTGTAACCGTGGGGGGAAAGCCGATTCTTCCTATCTATAATAATTCATAACAATTACTTAATGAGTACACTTAATTTTTTTATCATAGATATTGAGCTCGGATTCCTTCCATGGCTAATGAACGAAGTTGACAAAACCATGGAGCACAGCATGGTGGGAAGGACGGTGCTTGACAGTAAGTTATTTTACGTAGAAGTCATCCCTCAAATTTTCCAGTAGAAAGAATAGATAGAAGGAAGAGGTTAACTTTACAGGCTTAGTTCTTAATTTTTCAGTACGTTAGTTATATTAATTAACCAACATGCAAATTTTACCCTCCATATTATTTTCTATTCTTCTAGACTTTGATCAGAATTAATCTCTTTTGTCGTTACTTTATAAGTGATATCTTATTAAGAAGGCATTGAATATAACTCAGATTCCATTCAGTAAGTGGCTCAGAAAGGAAGAGCACTGACTGTAAAGGACTTTGACATGGGGAAGGGGCGAGGTCTGGTCAATGTCTTATGTGCATCCACAAGTCAGCATGATCACCACCAAAATACAAAAAAATCCCCGTGACTTCTGTTCGTGCCATTTTTCAGTGTTGATTCGCGATGTGGTTGAGAGGAGGCTGATCACGCATGAGCGAAAGGCCAACAAGCATCCGTTCCTGAAACCCGAGGAGGGGCCTGCTGGGCCTGGGTCCATGAGAGACCCCTCGATGGGCTACGAGTTCCAGGAGCAGAGGCCGCTCCCAGGCACCGATGCCCCGTATGACAAGCTAATGGAGGAGGAAGAGGAGGAGGAAGACCCCATAGGACTGCGGAGGTCCTTGGGGAGGGAAGAACAGCTGCAAGGCAGGGAATCCTGGGAGGGCTGAAACCCGCCGACCGCCCACCGGCACCGCAAGCAACCAGGTAATGACGGGAGGCCTGACGGCTGCGCACATTATGTTGACTTTATTTTTCAACGTGACTTTTTCTCTAGTGGACTGGGCAAATAGAATATGTAGAAATAAAGCTAATAATAAGTGAAATTTAAACACTTCATTTATTTAATAATAGACTATCAAGAAGTTATAACTCATGAGAAGTACGCTTATTGACAAGCTTCCCGTTATCACTCTATATAACTACCTTTTCTCCTCACTCTTTCTAATGTGTGGGTTTGGGGCTTTTTAATGAATATGATCTCTAATGTTAGATATCAGTGATGTCAGCCATTGAGCTCTCCTTCGCTGTAGCAGCTATTTTCATCTGGAATGCTGAGGCACAGCAGCGTGCTGCAAGAGTTCTTTTTAATTAAGTTTAGAGAGAGGGGCAGGGGAGAGGGAGAAACATCGATGTGAACGAGAACCGTCAATCGGTTGCCTTTTGTATGTACCGGGGCCGCGGACTGAACCTAAAACCTAGATGTGTGCCCTGACCCGGAATCAAAGCTGCAGCCCTTTTTGGTGTTCGGGACGATGTTCCACCAACTGAGCCACCCGGCCAGGGCAGAGATAACATTTGAGCAGTTTTCAGTCCATTCAGAAACAGAGTTTAAAACACGGTGTGGCTCCGTGGATGGCTGTTATTCCATGCACTGAAAGGCTGCAGGTTCGGTTCCTGGTCAGGGCACATGCCTGGATTGCAGTTCAATGTTCCACTCTCACATTGATGTTTCTCTTTCTCTCTATCCCTTCCTCTCTCTCTCAAAAAATCAATTAAAAATTGTTTTTAAAACCATGAATATCTTTTCATCACTATGTACACTTATAATTTTTATAAATACTGAGTATTTTCTATTTTCGTAATAGTTGTGTATATTATCATCTGAGATTTTATATTATCCTAGAGGCCCAGTGCATGGATTTGTGCACATTGAAAGGAAATTAATTAGAAGGTGGCCTGAGGGGTAGGACTGGGTGAGACAGGCCAGACACACTCTGGAGCCAAGCTCCCGAGGTCCCTCCATCTGCGGAGTGAGCGGGGTCCCTCCGACAGGTGGGTCCCTCCGCCTGGCCTGCAGGGATCTGGCCGAAACCGGCAGGCCAACATCCCCCAAGGGGTCCCGATGCGAGAGGGCACTCTGCAAAGTTGCTGTTGCTGGTCAGCTCCTGCATTGAGCGTCTGCCCCCTGGTGCTCAGAGTGCATCATACCTACTGGTCTTCTATACATATATAGCTTTTATATATAAAACTGACATCCATATTCACCACTAGGTGTCAGTAAAATCCTAAAGTAAAATTAACTTGCCTCTAACTTCATACATAATTTAATGACCATAAAGAGACCTTAGTAGACACAGTTCAAAAATAGATTGTATTCCTTGGAGTCTCTAGATTCACATGCAATATCTTTTGTTAAATATCATTTTTTATTTTCAATTCCAGTTGACATGCATCATTATATAATTGTTTCAGGTGTACACCCAGTGATCAGACATTGCACAACTTATAAGGGGGTCCCTCCAATCCATCTTGCACCCATCTGACACCATATATCGTTACTGGAATATTATTGATGATATTTCTGATTTTTTCTGAAACAACCAACTTGTACTTCTTAATCCATTCACTTTTTTTGCCTACTCCCTTCACCCCCCAACCATCTGGCAGTCTTCAAAATGGTTTTTGTATAAATGAGTCTGTTTCTATTCCACTTGTTCATTTATTTTATTTTTAGGTTCAATTGCTGATACATATGTATTTATTGCCATTTTATTGCTCATTTTTTTTACTTTTTCAGAAGAAGCATTGAATGCCTTCTCTTGCCCTAAGGTCATCTGTCAGCTCTGTAGGGATGTTAGTGGAGGGACGGGTACAGGAGGCAGCTGATTGATGATTCGCTCTCATCATTGATGTTTCTATCTCCCTCTCATTTAAAAAAAATCAACATCTTCAGAACTTTGGAAATTAGCCAAAGATTTGCAACAATGAAGAGCACTTACTCCAAAAAAAAAAAAAATGGCTAAAAGTCAGTCAGAACAGTAAGTTTCGTTGCATTTTAACTTGCCCTCGTTCTTCCCAGCTCTCTGTTGGCTTTGAAAACCAGCAGACTCAGACTCAGAAAAGCAGCAGCCGGGAGGAAGCAAACCAGGCTGAGATCCCCCCAAAGCCACATTCCTAGAAATGTGTCACTATTGGACCTGTCTGGCGGCTCCCTGGAAAAGTGCATTCACGGGACTTATCTTTATTTGACCTGACTCAGAGCTTGCTCACTGAGGGCAGTTTTAACACTAGAGCATTTATAAAATTTCAAAAAAAAGACAACAGCAGCGCTTGTTCAACAGCAGAGCTGCCTGAGCAGAAATGCCAGCTGGAACAAAGAGGCTGGCACAGACCCTGAGAAACCTGGGAGCTGAGATGATCCTGGGGCACTTTGAAGGGCGTCACTGCGTTCTGGGGATGTGGGTGCAGGGTGATCTGTCGGGCTGTGTGCCGCCCCCGAAAACCCCCCGGAAACTCACCTCTGGCTCACCTTGAGGTTCCGCCGGAGCAAGAATTGGAAGCTAAGGCAGAGTTACAAACCGAAATCCTGAGGCATGTCCCAGCACATCGAGATCTGTCTGCCCAGGGGAGAGGCTTACTGGTTCCGGGCACGTGAGGAAATCTGTCCGATGGTTAGCTGGAGACGAAGCTAACCGAGTGGAGACTTACCTGGCAGCACACAACAAAGAATACAGAACTTACAGCGTTTGGTCAGTATGGCCAGGACACAGGAAAACAGCAATTACCGCCCAGATTGGAGGGGTGGGGCAAGAATCTATGTCAGAGTTACTACATTTTAACTCATCGAAGTATGAAAATTTCAACCAAAGAAACTGGAACACGTGTGAAAATAGGAAAGAATGGGCCATGCAAAAGAAAGAAGGCAGTCACTAGAAACTTCCTGAGGAACCCAGATTCTGACCGTACTGAAGACATTAATCAGCTACTACAAGTATGTCCAAAGAATTTACAAAAGAAAATCATGTCTAAAGAATTAAACTATGAGAATGATGTCTCACCAAATTGTGCATAGCAAGGGATAGAAACCATCAAAAAGAACTAAAGAGAAATTCAGCTGTTGAAAAGTATAACAACAAATGAAAATTTTACGTCAGGGCCTCAGGAACAAGATTTGAACTGGTAGAAGAAAGGATTTATGAAGTTGAAGTTGTCAATGGACATTATCCACTCAGAGGAACAGAAAGAAAAATGAAGATAAATGAGCAGCCTCAGAGACAAGTGGGGCATCACAGACAGACTAACAGAAACATATGGGAGTCCTGTAAGGAGAGCAGAGAGAGAGAGGATGTCCGAACTGAGCGGGGACTGTCACCCCGAAACAGAGCTTGCAGTTCAAGCACAGACAAGGTAGTTACCTGCTTTAACAAAAGAAATAATAATCATGAGAAAAAATAACAATCCATAATGTCCACAATTTAACATTCGTAATAGCCAGGATATAATAAACTACCCAACACATTACAAACCAAGGAAATGGAACACATTCTCAAAAGAAAAGAAAATCCACAAAGTCCATTGCCAGGGAGTTCCAGATACTGCACCTAGCAGTGGAGGATATTAAACAGCTATTACAACGCTCCACGATAAAGTTAAATAAAATGTGCTTTCAATAAGTAAAAATTAAATCTCCGGAGAGAAATAGAAATGATGGAAGAAGAAAAAATTCCAGATATATACTGAAAAAATTTTCATATATATACTGAAAAATATATCTGAACATTTTAAATTATTGGATAGACATATCAGGCGAATGGAAATGAGAGTGATAAGTAAGTATACTTGAAGAGCAATCAGTAACAATTGTCCAGTGTGAAACAGGAAAAGGTGAAAACTGTAAGATCATCAATGAACAGGAAGCAGAGTAAACAGAAAAAATCTCTCAGCAGGACATGCCATGATCGAGCTGCGGAAAGCCCAATATAAATAGCAAATCTTGAGGGCAGTACGAGAAAAAGGACAGATTACACACTGGGAAACAATGATTTGACTAACAGATGAGTTAGATCAGAAACTATTCCTGCCAAAAGAGAACAGACCAACATCTTGGAAGTATGAAAGCAACAACAATGGACCTGGAATTTCTGTCCGTCAAGAATGAAGGTGAGCCGAAACCGGTTTGGCTCAGTGGATAGAGCGTCAGCCTGTGTACTGAGGGGTCCCAGGTTCGATTCCAGTCAAAGGCATGTACCTTGGTTGCGGGCACATTCCCAGTAGGGGGCATGCAGGGGGCAGCTGATCGATGTTTCTCTCTCAACAATGTTTCTAGCTCTCTGTCCCTCTCCCTTTCTCTCTGTAAAAAATCAATAAAATTAAAAAAAAAAATGAAGGTGAAACAAAGACATTTTCAGAAAAGAGAAAACTGAAGAATTTACCATCAAGAAACCCACATTGCAAGAAATGCTACAGAAAGTTCTTCGGGTTGAAGGGAAATGACACCAGCTAGAAAGTTGCATCCCCAAAAACGAATAAAGAGAATGAGGAAGGATAAATGGCTGGAGACATGCAGAAGATGGCTCTCTTCTCTCTGCTTTTTCTCTTTTTAAATTCTTCCAAGTCATACAGCTGTTTCAAGCAACGAATTATGAAACTTGTTCTTGATAATCACAAGTTAAATGTTTTATTTACCCAGCAAATGTTTGAGGACAAAGTGGCATACCTACGGAGCCAGGCACCATATCAAGCCTTCTGTATGCAGCGATGTAAACATCTCGCCCGTCCTGTAAGGTGAGACGCTCCATCTGCAGCGGAGGAAATGGAGACCGCGGACTTAGGGGACTTGCCTGTGTCTGCTCCGGTCATTCCTAGCAGAGCCGGGGCCTGGCTCCAGTCCTGGCTGCTCCTCCAGCCCAGGCCACTCACACTGCGCTGCCTCTGGAAGAGCCAGTGTGTTTCCACAGTCAGAGTTCAAGCACAGCTGGGAACCTTAACCGGTGCCGGGAAAGGGATACGGGCAATAGGAGCTACATTGTTAGCGGGAGGAGAGATGCACGTGGACTGCAGGGAACCCTGAATGAAGCAAGGGCCTTGCCTGGTGCTTGGGGTTTGTCTGGGCATTAAGTAGGAATAAGCAAAACGTTTTGGAGAAGAAGTATGGAGGCAGTAAATCCATTAGACCAGTGGTTCTCAACCTTCCTAATGCCACGTCCCTTCAATAATTTTATGGTTGGGGGTCACCACGACATGAGGAACTGCATTAAAGGGACGTGGCATTAGGAAGGTTGAGAACCACTGCATTAGACACATACCAGTACTTCATGATGGAAACTGGTGTGAAATTGGTTTAGAAAAGTAAATGGTTGTCCGATTGGAAAACCTTGGAGACGAGGAGGAGATACAGCTTGTGTGTGTGTGTGTGTGTGTGTGTGATTCTAGAACCACTTTCCAGAACCTGAGACCCCTTACTAGGTATAATCCTCTCTCCTTTCCACCCACCTCTTGAAACTTGGATTGCACTGTCCTCCCAGTCTCACCTCCTACGGGGTTTCTAGTCCAGGGCACTCTGAACTTTGTCTTCATTCCCTGCAAGCTAGTCACACTATCGTCTCCAGTGATTTCTCAAGTTTCAAATCCAGCGTGCTTATCTTGTTGACTTCCAAGTAATTAACATTCCTAACCACTCCTGTTTGAAGCTCAAATTCTTATTTCTCAGACCTCTCTGTCTTGGACGGCTCCATATGCTCTCTCTCTCTCTCTCTCTCTCTCTCTCTCTCTCTCTCTGTGTGTGTGTGTGTTCATTAACATTCTCTACTTTCTCATCTCTCACTTAGCATAACTATTTCACCAGCCATATGATTTCAACCCACTTATACTCTGG
Source organism: Lasiurus cinereus (assembly GCA_011751065.1). Classification (NCBI taxonomy): domain Eukaryota; kingdom Metazoa; phylum Chordata; class Mammalia; order Chiroptera; family Vespertilionidae; genus Lasiurus; species Lasiurus cinereus. The sequence continues at coordinate 13,710 of JAAGEH010001440.1, forward strand.
TGAGACCTCCATCCTGTGCCCCAAATCTGTATCTCTACCCATCTCTGCCTCCAAGTTAGCAAGCTACCCTGCCAGAGCGTCAAGGACACTGGTCCAAGACAGCCTTCTCCATCAGAGATAAAAGGCAGTGGATTACTCACAGCCATAACTGCACCTCAGTATCAGCAGTTTATGCTGGTTCCCTGAACCCTAGCTCCCACAAGGTCAAACGAAGGTCAGGTGAAGCATGCCCGTGCAGTGGGGGCCCATGAAAGAGGGACCCTGAGCTTAGCAAACTCGAACCCAGAAGCCGGGTCCTCTCTCCAGAGGGGCATGCTCTTTCTTCTTCAGAGTCGTTTGGATTTCCTTCGCAGGCTGCTGGCTGCACAGATACCCCCAGAGAGACCCGTCCGAGGGGAGGCGGTCAGCGCTGGCTCCCAAGATGTGAGAGAGCGTTGTTTCTCCACGGGCTGGATGTGCTCTCCCGATGGCCTCTGGCGTTCAGCGTATGGTTGAACCAAATCGACTCCTTTCTGTCCCCGATATATTGGACAGATTGTGCCACCGTCCATTTCTTTACCCCTGGACCGCAGTACAGGCTGAAAGCTGGGAAAATACTTCAAAACAACCCAAAAGGCCTCAGTGGTTTAAACACAGTAGAGCTCTATATTACTCATGCAAAACGCAGTTCACGCCGAAACCAGTGTGGCTCAGTAGATAGAGCATCTGCCTGAGGACTGAAGGGTCCCAGGTTCAATTCCGGTCAAGGGCATGTATCTCGGTGGTGGGCACATCCCCAGTGCGGGGGGCTTGCAGGAGGCGGCCAATCGATGTCTCTCTCTCTCATCAATGTTTCTAACTCTCTATCTCTCTCCCTTCCTCTCTGTAAAAAAAAAAAAATCAATAAAATATATTTTTAAAAAAACAACGCAGTTCACGTGCCCCTGAGGGTGACTCCTGGGCAGCTCCCTCCCAAATACTAAGTCAAGGACCCGGGCTCTTCTCTCTGTGGCTCCACATCCAGTGGCTTTGGGGTCTCAGGCCTCACCCCACGTGCAGTCAGCAGCTCCACAGGGTCCCCTCATCCTGTCGCTCTTGATGGCTGCCGCTGTCTGCCTCGCTTCTGCCACAGAGCCCATCAGAACTTACATCCGGCCGAGTCATCACCCCCTGAGAGCCCCAGGAAACGCCGTCCTCCCGTTAGGCACGAAGCAGAAAGTCAAGCTTCTTCTCTTCGCAGGACAGTGGGGCCCTCGTGCCCGGGTCCCTTCCTGTCTGCCCAGGCTCAGTGCCCAGGACTCGCACACCCTCTGATCTCACCAAACCAAGGACTGGCGGCGTCCTGGTCTTAACTTCCTCTTTCGCCTCCCCTGCTTTTGCACCTGTCGTCCTGGTTGTCTGTAACCACCCCCACCACGAACACACCATTTGCGTGCTTACCAAACTTCTGTCCCTCTTTAGATACCCAGCTTATGTGCCTGCACTTCCTGTGCGGGGCCCGCTCACCATCACGCTGCGGGTCAAAGAAATGGACCCAGCAGCAGTTTGTAGATTGACCCAGAAAGCACGAGTGACTTAGCTTCTCCCAAAAAGGGCACGAACGAAGCAAGGTACTGGTTAACTTCACTGACAAAAGTGCTTCTGAAGGGAATTTTTAAAAAAATATATTTTATTGATTTTTTACAGAGAGGAAGGGAGAGGGATAGAGAGTCAGAAACATCAATGAGAGAGAGACATCGATCAGCTGTCTCTTGCACGCCCCCCACTGGGGATGTGCTCGCATCCAAGGTACATGCCCCTGACCGGAATCGAACCTGGGACCCTTCAGTCCGCAGGCTGACGCTCTATCCACTGAGCCAAACCAGTTTCGGCTTGAAGGGAATTTTTAGTAACATCTGAAATGTGCGTCTTACAAAAACAAAGGACGATACCAGAAAGTGAAGAAAACCCGAAGGCCTGAAAACCAGGTTGCTATGGAAAAGTGAGCAGGCACTGGGCACTGGCCACCATTGCTCAGAAAGTGCGAATGTGCCTGCGTATGGGGGGCCAGAGGAATACAGAAAGCAATGGAAGGAGGTGAGCGTCATACAACAGCTCTGTCAACGTTGAAGCCAGCCTGCTGAGGGCATCCTCTGGCCGGGCCTGCAAGCGCATTCACGCCGTGGGCATGGCTGACGCCTGCCATGTGGAGGCTGGAATTCAGTGCAAAGTGCAGCTGGGTCCTGAAGTTCACAGGGTAGAAACAGGCTGGTGACCCAGGTGACAGGGGTTAACATGAAGGAAGACCAGAGCCAGCAATGGCCCAAGGCCTGGAGCCAAGCAGGCCACCCTCAGCCTGCCGGGGTGCCATCAGAGGGTGCCGAGAGCGACCAGCGGCCAGGGTCCCTGTGACCGTCCATGGCCCCGTCCAGACAGCCCTCCCTGACCCCGGTGTCTGGGACCATCCTCCCTGCAATGGTGGAATGTTCTGGTGGAACACTGAAGACACGACAATTTTGACAACAAATTTTTAAATATATATATATATATATATATATATTTATTTCAGAAAGGAAGGAAGAAGAGAGAGAGAGGGAGAGAGAGAGAGAGAAACATCAATGATGAGAGAAAATTATTGACTGACTGCCTTCTGCACGCTCCCTACTGGGGATGAGCCCGCAACCCAGGCCTGTGCCCTTGACCGGAATCAAACCCGGGACCCTGCAGTCCACAGGCCAGTGTTCTATCCACGGAGCCAAATCAGCTAGGCATGCAGGGGAAAATGTTTATAGTGGCACACCTGTAATAAAATTATAAAATAATTTACTAGCTCGAGAGATTACAGTGTTTTAATGGCGTCAGTGTCATTCATATATACAGCATTAGTCATTATCTGACTAATGTGCCCACCAGCTCTGGAAGGAAGGTGTGCGTTCCTGTCGGGGGAGTCAGCCCGCAGACTTCCAGGGACTCCCTCGCTGGCACCCTCCCTGTTGCTGAAAGTGGGTCCATGGGAGATGGCACCGTGTGGTCTGTATTCTAGGTTTTCCCGGTGAGATTCTGCATGACATCAAATGCGGGTTTTACATACTGCATGGGTTGCGGGCTCATCCCCAGTAGGGAGCGTGTAGCTATGTCTTCACAGGGCACCTCCTGTATTTATCTAGGACCACACTTGACCTTTGGCATCCAGAAGATTTGACCACAATGCTTTGAGTCACCTGTGCATTGTTTGGATGAGGAAAGAAGAGATAAATGAAACTGTGAAGATTTCTATTGTGTGGCTGACTTACCTGTTCAATTGATAGACGACTCCTAAGCCCTTTTTTAACACTGTCATTTTCATTTGAGTCAGAAAAATCACACACCACTCTCTGCTCCTCCCAGAATAAAGAGAAACGGCCATAAAAAGATCGCATTTAAAAGAAAAGGGCGGCCCAAACCGGTTTGGCTCAGGGCTGATAGAGGGTTGGCTTGCTGACTGAAGGGTCCCAGGTTCGATTCTGGTCAAGGGCATGTACCTTGGTTGTGGGCACATCCTCAGTGGGGGGCGTGCAGAAGGCAGCTGATCGATGTCTCTATCTTATCATTGATGTTTCTAACTCTCTATCCCTCTCCCTGTCTGTAAAAAATCAATAAAATATATTTAAGAAAAGAAAAGGCTGAGACACCGCCACTCAGACAGGGCCGCCGGCTGGCAGTGTGGTCAGCTTGTTCTGTGTCATCGGTCACCGACTTATTCCACAAACACGTATGAGCGCCCACTGTGTGTCCGCTGTGCTCATGACGAGGACACACGGAGAACAGATACCATGACCGCCCTGCCCTCCTGGACATGACCACGGACCAGCCTGCCCAGCCTCCTGAGCGGCTCCCTCAGCCCCACGGTCATTGCCAGACACACCTAACGGGCTGTTACAGCGCTGCCTTTCCACCCGCTGAGTCAGCGGCCGGGCGGGCCCGGGACCGGGCTGAGGAGCTGCCCTCGGCCCTGGGATGTGCCACTGCGCACACAGCTGGGCAGCTGAAAACCTCGCCTGCGTCCTCTCTTCCTGAGGGAGGTTTCTTTATGGTCACGTGACCCAGAAGATGCTCCCAGACCCTCGGAGTTTCTGCCGGTCTCTCAGGCCCCGAAGAACAGAGGCTGGAGGGACGATGGGCCACGTACACGGTCCTCGGGGGAGGGTTGTGGCTAACAACCCGCCATCCCAGCCACGTGCCCCCCACTGTCCAGTCAGAAGCGTGGGTGACAGCCCGTGCCCATTGGGGGAAATGTCCCCAGTGTGTCTCAGCTATCATCATGATGGCTGTAACCAAATCCTATCTTATTTACCCTGATGAGTGGGAGGAACAAGTTTGTAAATTAATATGAAAACAATAAACCCTGGTTATTCAGAAATTTGGACGAAATGTAGATTTGAACATAGGAATGGATTTATTTTGGATAATATGGGCCAAAGCAAATATCGCAGTGGTAAAGTAGCATCATATAATAAAAATGAAGGCAATGTTAAAACGTCAAGTTAACAAGTTACATTTTGCTTGGCTGGTGTGGCTCAGTGGTTGAGCATCGACCCCTGCACCACTGATTCCTGGTCAGGGGGCACCAGGAGGCAGCCCATCGATGTTGCTGTTTCTCTCTCGTTGATGTTTTTCTCTCTCCCTGTCCCTTCTTCTCTCTCTAAACCAATAAAAACCTATTCTTAAAAGTTACGTTTCCTTGGCTCAGTGGATAGAGCGTCAGGCTGGAGACTGGAGTGTCCCAGGGTCCATTCCCGGTCCAGGGCACACGCCTGGGCTGTGGGCTCAGTCCCCAGTAGGGGGCATGCAGGAGGCAGCAGATCATTGATTCTCTCTCATCATTGATGTTTCAATCTCCCTCTCCCTTCCCTCTCTGAAATCAATAAAAATATATTTTAAAAAAAAGGTTACGTTTTAATTGAGCAGCTTGCTCAGCTGCTTCTGGAACCTTCCCAGCCCTCAGGGACGGGTTTAATCATTCACAGCTGTCCTGAGGGTGACCCAGCTTCTGGAGGCCGTTTGGTTAAGCTGGGCCGTAAGCACGGCTCCGGCCCAGCGGCAGCGGGTGAGTGCCGATGCCGGCTCTCCACCCCCGCCTCTCCCGGAGAGCCGGGCACTCGCTGCCTTTGCCCACGGAAAGTGTAACCACCTCACCAGACTGCCTGCGAGCAATAGCCAGGCCCGTGCCCACCAGCCGGTCCCTAGCTGTGGGAGGAGGCGAGCACCCAGCGGGGGGGAAAGTGTCTGGCAGCGAGACCGTCTTCACAAACTTCCCTAGAGTAGAGGTCACCCCTTTTTTCATCTTTATCCCTGTTAGTGGGGTTCCTAACATGATATTCTATTTATTTTTTAATATATTTTATTGGTTGTTTGCAGAGAGGAAGGGAGAGGGACAGAGAGCTAGAAACTTCGATGAGAGAGAGACATCGACCAGCTGCCTCCTGCATGCCCCCTACTGGGGATGTGCCCGCCACCAAGGTACATGCCCTTGACCGGAATCCAACCCGGGACACTTCAGTTCTCAGTCCGACGCTCTATCCACTGAGCACACCGGTCTTGGCAATATTTTATTTTTGTTAATGGTACCAAAGATGTTCTGTTTTTATTAAGAATTATATATTAGAGCCAAGCCCGGTTTGGCTCAGTGGATAGAGTGTTGGCTTCCGGACTGAAAGGTCCCAGGTTCGATTCCAGTCGGGGGCATGTACCTTGCTTTCGGGCACATCTCCACTGTGGGACATGCAGGAGGCGGCTGATCGATGTCTCTCTCTCATCGATGTTTCTAACTCTCTATCCCTCTCCCTTCCTCTCTGTAAAAAATCAATAAAATATATATATTTGAAAAAATAAATAAAATGGCATCGTTTTTGTATATACCCCACATCTGTTATAAGCTATAGCCAGGTATACCTACACATCACTTCATTCAAATGGATTCACTGTAGTACCAGGCACCGGCAAATTCAAGTTTTGCTTTTTGGAACTTTCTGGGTGTTTTTTTGTTTTTGTTTTTAAATATATTTTATTGATTGTTTACAGAAAGGAAGGGAGAGGAATAGAGAGTTAGAAACATCGATGAGAGAGAGACATCGATCAGCCGCCTCCTGCACGCCCCCTACTGGGAATGTGCCCACAAGCAAGGTACATGCCCTTGACCAGAATCAAACCTGGGACCTTTCAGTCCGCAGGCCGGCGCTCTATCCACTGAGCCAAACCGGTTTCGGCTGGGTGTTTTTTTTTCTCCCTAAATATTTTCAGTCTCGTTGGTTGGAGCCACAGATGTGAGACCCACGGTACAGAGAGCCCACGGTAGAGTCTTCCCTCATCCGGCTCTTGCCCTCTGTGTAATTGTCTGGGTGCAGCCTGTTTTGCATGGACGGTACATAGTTCCTTCTCTCAGAGGCGAGCACGGCTCTGTCACCTGGCTACCCTCCGTCTGTGTATCTGTTCTCCCGCTGATGGACAGTGGCCTCCTGGGCCAGTCCCAGCCTGGGGTAGAGCGGCGCATGCTCAGGGCTGAGGTCCAGTGTGGCGTCAACTTTCTACAGACCCCACCGCAGCCTGGCGGCTCCGCGGGTAGAAGAACTTTTCCTGGGATGAGAGGAGTCATTTTTTGTGTGTGTGTGTTTGTTATTGATCCCCAAGTTCAGGTATGAATTCCTCCACCCCTCTGTGAATCTGAGCTATTATTTCTTCTAAGTCATCTTTATATCCTAAAAGGTGTGTGTGTGTGTGTGTGTGTGTGTGTGTGTGTGACAAAAATGCACACACATTTGCTTATCACAAAATGACAGGCAAAGGTCACAGGAACATACTCTCCCTGACTCTGCAGGCCTCTCGGGCAATAACCAGAGGCCCCACCATCCCCAGGTCGCTGGCTGCAGCCGTTTAATGGTCCACCACCATAAACCACTCACCCCAGCAGCTCAGAGCTATTCCTGGCCCTGACCTTCACCCCGCAGAACCAGCAGGTCCTCGCCCTCCGCACCTCGCACCCGCCCACAGGCTCCCGAAGGGAAAAGCAACATAAAGAGAGACTCGCCTTGTTTCAACCTTTCCCAGCCAAGATGAACAACACTGGGAGGCAGGGAAAGGAGACGGCGAGGAGCTAACGAAAATGCAGGCCTGGCTGGCGTGGCTCAGTGACTGAGCATCGGCCTGTGAGCCAGGAGGTCAGAGTTCGATTCTCAGGCTGTATGCATGGGTTGTGGGCTTGGTCCCCAGTGTGAGGCATGTAGGAGGCAGCTAATCAGTGATTCTCTCATTGATGTTTCTATCTCTTTCCTTCTCTCGTCTTCTCTGAAATCAATTAAAAAAAAATACATTTTTTTAATCACAGAGTTTGGCAGAGGGACTGAGTGCAACTTCTCCATGGCGGAGTCTGCCCCGGCAGGCCCTCTGCAGCTCTGGTTCCGTTTACAGTGGCACCTCGAGATACGAGTTTAATTTGTTCCATAACCTTGAGGCGTGGGAAACTATGAGACGCTCGAGTCTCGGTAAACGGGTGGGTCGTGTGCAGCCAGCTGATCCTCGAGATGACTCCTATCTCAAATGTTGCTCATATTTCAAAGCAAAAATCACTCGCTCGACAGCTCGTATCTCAAAAATCTCGTAAGGGCACTCGTATCTCGAGGTACCACTGTACAGTGGCGTGGACCTGTTACTTTAAGAGATCTCCTCTGTGCCTCCCTCTGTCAGCTCCTGGGGACTGGTCTGCAGGAGGTGAGTGCCACAGGGCAGGAATCTTTGTCCTGAGGATCTTTGTACTGTATATCTACTAGTAAAATCCTAAGCGACCAAAAGACCGAACCACCGGTCGCCTGGTCACCATGACACACACTGACCACCAGGAGGCAGAGGCTCAACACAGGAGCTGCCCTCTGTGGTCAGTGCGCTCCCACAGGGGGAGCACCACTCAGCTGGCTGACGGGCGCCACATGCAGAGCTCATGGCTGGCACCGCAGCCGGAGACCGCAACAGAGCAGCAGGGAGCCACTGAGTGGTGGCGGCAGGCGTGGCGGGGCTGGCATGAGCGGCAGGCGGCATTGGACTGCCCATTTCCACCCAAGCCCTGCAGGCCACGCCAAGGGCCCCTCCCAGTGCACGAATCCATGCACCAGGCCTCTCGTCTCTCATAAAAGCCAGTGCAGTGCACGTGCCTAGAACAGTGTCTGGCACATAATTGACCCCAGAGTGTATTTCTTGAATAAATAAATTCTGGATGAGGAGGCTCACTCTTTGAGTCTGAGCTGCGGGCATCACTTTCTGACCCGGCCGGTCCTTTTTCTGGGCAGGGTGCTTGCATGTTTTGAAAAGATGAGGCTCTTGCCGAAACCGGTTTGGCTCAGAGGATAGAGCGTCAGCCTTCGGACTGAAAGGTCCCGGGTTTGATTCCAGTCAAGGGCATGTATCTTGCTTGCGGGCACATCCCCAGTGGGGGGTGTGCAGGAGGTGGCTGATCGATGTCTCTCTCTCATCGATGCTTCTGGCTCTCTATCCCTCTACCTTCCTCTGTAAAAAAATCAATAAAAAAATATGTATTTTTTTAAATAAAAAATAAAAATACAAGGCTCTAGTGGGACACGTGAACCAGTGACCGCAAACAGCTCTATGAAGACACACAGCGGAGCACCGAGAGCAGCTGCCGGGCACCGGCCAGCTCTCCCCATGGGGGCCTCTGCGCCCCCTATCTCCCCGCCCGCCCCCCCAGCGCGTGGCCTTAATGACAGCCCCTTCCTCTCGGGCTTCGGGAGGAGGAAGTAGGGGATCAACAGAAGCCGTAGGAGAGAGCCTCTCCTGAGGCCTGAGTGCCTTGCGGTGTCGGTATTGGTGTTTCTCTGAATCCTTGACTTTGAGAAACCGGGTGCGATGACGCGGTGAAAGGAGAGGGTGACATCTCCCAGCAGGCCCAGCGGGCCCCCCGCACCCGAAGACCCCGAAAGACTCCTCCTGCAAGCCCAGGGCCCTGCAGCTGCTGCTCCGAGGAGCCCAGCGGGGCACGGAGTCCGTCACACGGGCCCGAGGCCCCAGGCCAGATGTGCCCGAGGCCCCAGGGACACCCTCCGAAGAGGAAGAGGCGAGCGGGGTGCCCTCCAGGAGGTGAGCTATTTCCATTCCTCCAGGCCCTCCCGTCGGCCTGGGCTGGGTTGGGAGAACCCAGGTTTGGTGTATTTGGTTAAATTCCGTTTTCATTCCGGGGCCGCTTCTCCGGTCACGACCCCAGGAGGCAGGGCCTGCGTCCCCCAAACCATCTGCCCTCCTCTGCCTGCGCAGTCCCTGCCTGCGCTCCTGTCCTGCCCAGGCCGGCCTTCCTACACACGACACGCCTCGGACCCAGGACTGCCGTCCAAGAGAAAGGGAGAGGCAGACGCAAACGCCCAACAGGTGCAGCCACTTGGGGGTGAGGGAGGGGGACAGGTACTGATCCCATGGGGGGCGAGGCTGGCCCTCGGTGTTCACGAGACCTTCGAGTACCTGGTTTGGTGTCACCTCTCCAAGGATGCTCAGCAGCTTCTTCCGGAAAACCTAGCTGGCAGGAGATTCTTATCATACACCTTACAACACGGAGGCCATATGAGAAAATGCTCCCCTAAAGGTAAAGCTGGGGACTCTCTGAGCTTCTTTGTGTGTTTTTTTAACATAGATTTTTATTGATTTCAGAGAGGAAGGGAGATAGAAAGATAGAAACATCAATGATGAGAGAGAGAGAAAAACATCAGTGATGAGAGAGAGTCAGTGACCGGCTGCCTCTGGCACAGCCCCCACTAGGGATCAAGCCCACAACCCAGGCATGTGCCCTGACCAGGAATCGAACTGTGACCGCCTGGTTCATAGGTCAACACTCAACCACCGAGCTACACTGGGCAATTTCTTTATTTAAATGCATTTTGACAGACCGTGTAATGATGATATAAATTAATATTTATTGAAAAGAAAAAGTGATCAGTATATGATGCATTTTTAAGAGTAGTGGACATGTGTGTATTGTATGATGCCATTATCAAAAAATGCATAAAAGAATATATTTATAGCCGAAACCGGTTTGGCTCAGTGGATAGAATGTCGGTCTGCGGACTGAAAGGTCCCAGGTTCGATTCCAGTCAAGGGCATGTATCTTGGTTGTGGGCACATCCCCAGTAGGGGGCGTGCAAGAAGAAGCTGATCGATGTTTCTCTCTCTCATCGATGTTTCTAACTCTATCGCTCTCCCTTCCTCTCTGTAAAAAATCAATAAAATATGTTTTTTAAAAAGAATATATTTAGATATATACATATACAGGGTTGGCAAAAGTAGCTTTACAGTTGTAATGCAAATAAATATACAATAATTAATAAAATAATAATAATACTAGAACAAACTCTGCTTCACATACAACTATAAACCTGCTTTTGCCCACCCCTGTATCTAGAGAGATTTCAGGTATAAATATATAAATATTAATTCTATGTATGCAGTTCTTTATTAATTATTTTAGTGGTTTGTCGCCTCTATGAATTTTTATTTCTGAGGAATGAATATATAACACTTTTAAATAAAAATACTTGTTAGACACACACGCACACACACCACACACACACACCACTACCACAGGGAGGAAGCTAACCAAAGGCATCCGCTCCCCATAGAGAAATCTCTTTGCTTAGCGGCCCTGTGTCCTCAGCACCCCCATTCCCACTCCCAGGCAGGCAGCCCCCGCATCCTGCTGAGACCATGCGCCCCTGTGGTCTGGCCAGGGGCTGGGCCGTGCGCCTGACACTGATGTTTCTCTCTCTCCCTCATCACTGATGTTTCTATCTGCTCTGATAATAAAAGCTAACATGCTAATTAGGCCCACAGCCCAATGACCTTCCGGACGACCTTCCGGAGGAAGCTGGGGCTTCAGGGCTGAGCCTCTTACACACGTTTCCTGCATCCGGCCTCTGGGAAAGGGTAAACCTGGAGGAAAAGACGTGATTCACGTGGACCCCATTCCACGGGGAGGGGAGAAGAGGCCAGGTGCTCCCAGAGGCAGGCGGGTGCCCAGAGGAGCCCCCTCCGCTGCGTGGGGATGCCTGCTGGGCGGGGAGCCGGCCCGGATTCCAAGCCTCATTGCCAGTCGTATTGCCACTGACCGCTGACCTTCCGCCCGCAGGCGGCGTGGCCTCCTTTCGTGGAACCTCCCGCCCGCTGCCCACATTTCCTGTCACATCAGCTGTGAACTGAGCTGACAGGTCAGGGCTGTGAGCAGGTGACCCAGAAAGGAGGCCCCAGTGGAAGGGTGGGGGCGCCGTGCCAGGGGGCCCACATCCCGGGCGGCCCTCCCCCGGCCCACAGCTCAGGAGCCTTCCAGAGCATCCGCCGAGCCTGGGCCTGAGAGGTGCTGGCAATGGGAGAGGGGAGCATCCGTTCCTGACCAGCCGTGCGCTGGGCCATGCCCCTGTGTGCGCAGGGACTGGGCCTCGCCGGTCCCCAGCTCTGCTCGGTGGAGAGGGTGGCAGGCTCTCAGATCCCAGAACTTCCAGCCGCAGGGGCGTAGGCCAGGGCCCCCCGTGCTGCCTGTGTCATGAGTTGGTTTTTCTGCTCAGTCCTCCCTCCCACACTGTCAGGCTCCGTCCGGGAGTCTGTCCCTCTCGCTGGCTCGTCCAATGGCCCTGCAGAAGCCAGGCCTCACCCTGCAGGGGATTTCCCTCTTAGGCCAGGTGGGCTGGGGCAGGGACTGCGGCCTAAGCAGGGAGCTGAGGACCGGCCTGTGGTCAGCCCCGTGGTCCTCGGGAAGAGGGGGCGGCTGCCTCCTGGCTGAGCCTCAGGGTGAGGATTCAGCCAAGGTTTCCCACCTCAGGGCCATCCACACCCTGCAGGTGCCACCCCTCAGCAGTGGAAGCCCCCCGAGTCCTGTCTCAGCGCAGCCTCCTGCCCCGGGTGGGGGGCGGCCTCCCCCTCAACCCCAGGGTTGCCCTCCCCAGCCAGCAGGGCCGCAGGCTGCGGCTCAAATGTTGCAGACGGAAGCCTGGACTCTCTGTTCTAAGTTGTTTGGGGCCCACTCGGTTTGTTTGCTTCCGCCGCCTGCCAACACTTGAAAACATCTAGAATTTTCCCCCGAAAACCTCACGTGCTCTCTCCTCTGTAAGAAGCGGGTGCTCTGCGCGGCGGGCGGGCTCAGAGCTGAGCATCACCCTGTGATCCCGGAGGGCAGCTTGAGCATCGGGGCCATGCCTGGGCGGCGGGCTGTGCTCCCAGAGGGACATGCTGGAGGCAGCTGGTCCATGTGTCTCTCCCCCCCTCTCCCTTCCTTTCTGAAGAGCGAGCCATCGCTGGAACATTCCAGTGCCGAGGCCGGGGTGGAGTCGGGAGGAGGCTAAGGCGCCTGCTGGGGATGGAGGAGCAGACACAGTGAGAGACACTCGCAAAGACGTTAGCTAGCATTAGGAGAAACTTCGTAAGACCCTGTGGGAGGCACTGAAAGTATCTAGTCTTCGCCAGAGGAGGGCGGTGGGAGATGAGCCCACTCCACAGGAGGCACCGGGGAGCCAGCTCTGCCACTCCTTTCAGGGGTGCTGGGAGCTGAGCCCCTGTCATGTGACTTCGAAGCCCAGAGTCCGGGAATGCCAACCACCAGAAAGGGACGGAGACGGGGAACTAGAAGCCGGAGAGATGAAGGAATGTTCAGACGCAGAGTTTGAAGAAGGGAGTGGACCCTAACCGGTGTGGCTCAGTGGATAGAGTGTCGGTCTGCGGACTGAAGGGTCCCGGGTTCGATTCCGGTCAAGGGCATGTACCTTGGTTGTGGGCGCATCCCCAGTAGGAGGTGTGCAGGAGGCGGCTGATCGATGTTTCTAACTCTCTATCCCTTTCTCTCTGTAAAAAATCGATAAAATATATTTTTTTAAAAATAGAAGGAAACCGAAACCAGTTTGGCTCAGTGGATAGAGCGTCGGCCTGCGGACTGAAAGGTCCCAGGTTCGATTCCGGTCAAGGGCATGTACCTTGGTTGTGGGCACATCCCCAGTGGGGGGTGTGCAGGAGACAGCTGATCGATGTTTCTCTCTCATCGATGTTTCTAACTCTCTCTCCCTCTCCCTTTCTCTCTGTAAAAAAATCAATAAAATATATTTTTAAAAAAATAGAAGGAAGGTGTTTAATTGATGTTTCTCATGGATGTTTCTATTTCTCTCTGTAAAAAAATCAATAAAATATATTTTTAAAAGAAGGAGAGGAGGAGGAGGAAGAGGAAGAGGAGGAAGAGAAGGAGGAAGGTGTTGGCTGCTGGAGAGGCCTCGGCTCAGCCAGGATGAGTGCCGGGCAGAGTGGGCTGCAGGGAGAGAAGAGATGGCGAGGGGTGAGGGGCAGCAAACACCTTTCCCGGGGAGCCGTGCGGCCATGAAGATCACAGTCACACCGCCTGCGTGCGGTGGCGCCGTTCGGCCAAAGTCAGAGAGCGGGGAAGGCCGGGAGCCACGGACGAAGGCCGCCGTCACCACGAGCAGCGGCTTCCGGTGGCCGCTCCATGCCCACCTGCCCGGTCCCCCAGGCAGCCCCTGTAGCTGCACCCACACCTGCCTGGTCCCGGGTCTCGTCCCTTTCCCGCCGGCCCGGTTGCTGGACATCCCTCCCTAAGTGTGATCTGCTCAGCGGGTGGCAGCTCTCCACGGACGCACGCACGGACGGACAGACAGACAGGCGGTGTCCTGCCATCCATCGCTCAGCCGCGCTGCGGAGCGGACACCGGCCTGAATGGCGAAGGGTCGGGACAGGCTCAGGCTTTCCCGAGGGTTCAAGATGCAGGAAGCTCCGTCGTCGGAAGCCAGGACGGTGACGAGTGCCCGGCGGAGCGGCGCTGTCTTCCCCCCTTACCGGCCTCTGCTCCCCCCGGAGCCCACGAGCTGGAGAAAGAGAGGAGACAAAGGGGGGAGGGAAATCTGGGGCCACAGGTCTAAGTCCGACGTGTTGTATGAATACAATGGAAAATGCAGCTTCAAAAATATTTTACTAACTGCAGTCAGAAATCTGGACGTAACAGTGGCTCCAATGGGCTCCCTCATTCTATTATTGTTGTTATTATTATTATTATTATTGTCGTCATCTGGAGCTGAGCCAGAGAAGGGATTAACCACCAGGGAGGAGGGAGGGGCTGCTCAGAACAGCCTCAGTGAGAACTGGGAAGGGGATGGCCCTTCCCCCTCTCCCCGCTCCCCTACACCCCCCGCCTGGGGACCCCCATGTCTCAGCGGCCACCCCTTCCCCACCTGCAAAGGCCCTGCCAAGTCCAAGGTCGCTCCGGAAGGTCAGCGGCCCTGTGGGTGGGTCACACTCCCCCCCGGTCCCCGGGTTCCATGGCTGCTAAGCCTTTTTAGATGCTAATTTTATGAATCACCCGCAGGCTTTCCAAAGAAAGAGGCTTTTAAGAAACGAAAGAATTAATGGTTTTAAAGCCCCGGCCCGTCGATTGGGATCAGTCTCTGGGAAGGTACAAAAGCATGCTGCGGAACTGGTTTGGCCTGGAACTGAAACCGCCCTGGAGAAAGTGTTTGTGATTTAGGGAGGCGTCCCTTCCAGGGGGGACTTAGCGAGGGGCCCGGCTCCCAGGGAGGGTCATTTGTCTCCCGAGATGGCTCCCCGGCCCACGGAGCAGGGTCACAGGCCACTGGAAAGAATCATCGCACGAAAACTCGGCGTCCCAACATTTGAGATTCACATCGAAGCAGCAAAAGTGGCCTGAGACGGGATTGACAAGGTTGAGTGTCAGCGCAGGACTATTTTTAACCAGTCTTGCCCCAGCCTCAGCGTTCTGGGTGGCTCTTAGACTTCACTTGACTGCGGAATGTTCTTTCCATCCGCCAGATTTCCGTGTTTGCTGGTGGAGGGACTCTCAGAGCACAGAGTCCCACAGGGACCTTTAAAAGGCTGAGGTGGAGGGAGAGTGCAGGGAGGGGACCCCCGGGGAGGGGAAAGGTTAGGGGGTGAACTCCATCTCGGCAACAGTGTGTGTCCCCCCAACCCCTGCTGAAGCTGGCCACCCACAAAGGCTGAAAGGGCCTCAAGTAGCTTCTCTCTTTTTCTTTTATTTATTTTTAATATATTTTTATTGATTTCAGGGAGGAAGGGAGGGAGGGAGAGAAACATCAATGATGAGGGAGAATCATTGATCAGGCCTCCTGCATGCCCCCTACTGGGGACAGAGCCCGAAACCCAGGCTTGTGCCCCTAACCAGCATCAAACCTGGGACCTTTCAGTCCGCAGGCCGAAACTCTATCCACTGAGCCAAACCGGCTGAGGCTTTAAAACAAAACAAAGCACTACAAAGGCACAAGCAGTAATACCGTCAGCACCGCCCGTTGAAGGACTAAAACATGACAAAAAATAGTTCCCAGTGTAACCCTAGCCCCAACCTCCCTCTTTCTTCGAGAAGCCACTCCTTTCTGGAATCGTGCCCGCGTCTCCATCGACTTCTCGTCCTAACTGCGTGTGCATTTCGGAACACGAATTCGGTATTGTTCTCGCCATTTCGAAGCTTCGGATGAACGTGGTTAGAAAACAAAATTCAACCGAGACCACTTCAAGATCTCAATGGCACTGTTAAGAGGCTGGTGGGAAGGGCACCCGCCTTCCCAGCCACTAGAAGGGGGGTACACCCTAGGGGGTTCCAGGCAGCAGGCGGGGCGAGGGCGCGCTGAGCGGAGAAAAGAAAGGATTACTTCTGGCCGGGACTCCTCTCTGTGGGGGACGCTCAGGGGACCGGCTTTTCTCATGCAGATCGCCTCTTGTTCCAGCGGGGGCGGTGGGCCGGAGTGACCGATCCCCTTTCTGGGGCTGGACCAGAAAATTCCAGAGGGGTTGATTGTGTTTCCGGGAGAGGCTGAAACGGCAGCCCGCCCAGGTATGGCATGTAGGTTTGTTATGCCCGCCATTGAGGGCCTGTGGTGATGCTGGTGTGTGTTTTTTCCCAGAATTCCCGCCTTTTGGTCCCATGTCCCCAGTTTAACAGAGAGATGTGCTGAGGAATCAAGGCGTCCGCGTCCCTCCCCGTCGGGGCTGCAGCTCTGTGGATCCTCGGGGTGGATGACAGTTTTCCTCCGCTGCGCTATTTATGGGTCGCAGTTCTCTCATCAGTGGGGAGCGGACTGTGTCCCCCCAGTTGCCGGTAGCGGGGTGAAGTGGCTTCTTGCAGTGTCCCGGGGAGAGGCATGTTCGGAGGCTTGCCCGGGAGGATGAGGGGTGTTGGTTTGCGAGGAATTAAGCCCCTGAGTTTCCAACGTCCATCTCCCTCCCTCCCGCCTGGGAGAAGGCGAGGGGTGTCTTCAGCAGAGCGGGGTGTCCGGCCTTTGCCCGAGCTTCCGTTTTACGTTCGCACTGCCCGGTCCAACACAAGGCCGCCGAGTTGTGTCCTCAGCGAGAAGGGCTAATTCCGGTGCAACCCACTACATCGATAGCAGAGTGATCTGAATCCAGGCCAGCCAGCTCAGCGTACGTTCTTTTACTATTATTATTATTTTTTATTGATTTCAGAGAGGAAGGGAGAGTGAGAAAGATAGAAACATCAATGGTGAGAGAGGCCGAAACCCGTTTGGCTCAGTGGATAGAGCGTCGGCCTGCGGACTAAAAGGTCCCAGGTTCCTTTCCGGTCAAGGGCATGTACCTTGGTTGCGGGCACATCCCCAGTAGTGGCCGTGCAGGAGGCGGCTGATGGATGTCTCTCTCTCATCAATGTTTCTAACTCTCTGTCCCTCTCCCTTCCTCTCTGTAAAAAAGTCAATAAAATATATTTTAACAACAACAAAAAAAAGTGATGAGAGAGAATCATTAATCATCCGCCTCCTGCACGCGCCCTACTGGGGATCCAGCCCACAACCCAGGCATGTGCCCTTGGCTGGAATTGAACCTGGGACCCTTCAGTCCGCAGGCCGACGCTCTATCCACTGAGCCAAACTGGCTCGGGCTCAGTGTACATTCCTGATAACCTATCATGAAGTCACTACCTCCTTCCAGATCCCGGTCTTGCCGAACCGGTCACGGAGGCCACGGGGCTGTGGGCAGCGCACTGCCCCAGAGGGCGGGTTATTAACGCTGGCGCCGGGCCAGACCACCGAGGCCTGCGAGAGGACCGGAAGCACAGTCCATGTCTGTGGGCCAAAGACCGCAGGGGGGTATAAAGGAAAGCCCCAGGCGTGTGCCTTTCCCCGGATTTGAAGGCTGTTCCTGAGTGCGCCGGCGTGTTAAACAGTGTCCCTCCTCTTCTCTGAGGCGCCCCTGGTTTTCTCCGGTCTTCTGCAACAGCGGCAGCGGCCCACGGTGCGGGGCTTCGAGGGCCACGTGGCTGTGAGGGGGGACAAGGGGGAGTGCAAGGAAGCAGAGCCCCCCGCACACAGAGAATGGCCAATTGAAGGGTAATGAATCTGGGGCCGTTACTGTGGTTAACTAGCTCGTTAATATTAATACTGGGAAAGGCGCAAAGGGAGGACAGCAATGTTATATGGTCATCTGGGCAGCTAAACCGAGAAGCTGCGACTTTCCACTCCCCGGGGAGCCACCAGCCCCTTCCCTGCAAATCACTGGGGGAAAGAGGCGCTTACTTGTCAGTCTAACTGGGGACAAAGATCACTGGCTAGAGGGTGGAGCCAACGCAAGTCTCCAAATCTCTCTCTTCCTCTCCTCCTTCTCCTTCTCCTTCCCCTTCCCCTTCCCCTTCTCTCTCTCCTTCTCTCTCTCTCTCTCCCTCCCTCCCCTTTTGCGTCACTCCTGCTTCCTTGCACTCAACCTGTGCTCCCTCTGGAGCCACACGGGCCCTAGAAGCCACGTGGCCCATGGCCATGCAGGACCCACACACAGTGGACGCGGCGGGGAACCCACTCAGCTGGCCGAGGCTGGCCTGGTCTGCGCTTCAGTACAACATGGACAGAGGCTCCGGGGGCAGCGTGAACACTGGTTCTGCTGACAGCAAACCGGGGCTCTTTCTCGGCTAAATCTTAAAGGATGCCTATTGTTTTGCCGGATGGCCGAAACCGGTGTGGCTCAGTGGATAGAGCGTCGGCCTGCGGACTGAAAGGCCCCAGGTTCGATTCCGGTCAAGGGCACGTACTTTTGTTGCGGGCACATCCCCAGTAGGGGGCGTGCAGGAGGCAGCTGATTGATGTTTCTGTCTCATCCATGTTTCTAGCTCTCTATCCCTCCCCCTTCCTCTCTGTAAAAAAATCAATAAAATATAAAAAAAAGAAAAGAAAAAGGATAATTTGTTTGTGCTTTACATCAACTACATGCCCTAGGAGGACGTGCCCAGTGTGAACGGTCCCAACAGATCCCGTTCCATTGTGATCATAAGTCAACCCGCCCACGTCAAGGAGATCTTGGTTCAACCCACCCCGGTCTCTGCTCATCTCGGGTAATTTGTCACCTTTAGGATTGAGCAAGAAACATGATTATGATGGAGTTTCTTTTTTTATAACAAGTTACTAAGCACACAGAGCTTCAGGATGCCTGCCGCAAAATTCAATGAACCTGAAAGGAGGCGTGGATAAATCCACAATTACAGGCAGAAGGTTCAGCACGCCGCTCTTGGTAATGGACAGAACCAACAGAAAATCAGCCAGGAGACAGAACTGAAAACACCACCGACCAACCAACCAACTTATTCATTTTCTCCTCCCTTCTTCCTGAGGAACACTCACCAAAAGAGAACGTATCCAGGAGCATAAAACAAATCTTGATATGTTTTTAAAAACTTGAAATGACTCAAAAATAGGTTCTCTGACCACAGGGGAAATCAGAAATCACTAAGAAAAAGGTAACTGGAACATCTTTACCCTTAAAAACTCATCAGCAGGCCTCGTGGTTTCAGTGCTCCTGGGGGCCCCGCCCACTTCTGTGGGTTTTGTCTCCAGGAACCCCCCGCCGTGGTTTCGGGCAGGGAAGGGGAACCATAACCATTTCTACAAACACCCAGTGTGGTTGCCATAACAAAGGCCCACTCTGTGAGGGGAACCGCCCGAGTCTTATCTGATTAGAATGGCATGGAAGTCAGCTCCAGCCCCAGGAACCCTCTGGTCTCTGGTGAGGAGATTAAAAACAGAAAGAAAAGACTGAGAACTGCTGCTGAAGGTCAAGGACTCAGGCCTACTAAAAAAATAAATAAATGAAGTGATTTAATTATATGATCGGAGGACGCCTTCCTGTCTCTACACCAGTGGTTCTCAACCTTCCTAAGGCCGCGACCATTGCATACAGTTCCTCATGGGGTGGTGACCCCCAACCATGACATTTTGCTACTGTTATGCATCGTGATGTAAATATCTGCATTTTCCGATGGTCTTAGGCGACCCCTGTGAAAGGGTCGTTCGATCCCCAAAGGGGTCACGACCCACATGTTGAGAACCACTGCTCTACACCTTCTCACCACATAGCAGGCTCCGGTACATAACATCCGGGGTCCCCGCGGAGAGAGCCAGCTGCAAACAGACTCTAGTTAAGGAGTCCTTAGGAAAACCCAGAGACAATAAGGATGCCTCAAAACACAAGGAAACTCTGCCCTCGCTGGTTTGGCTCAGTGGATAGAGCGTCAGCCTTCGGACTGAAATGTTCCAGGTTCGATTCCAGCCCAGGGCACATGCCTGAGTTGCGGGCTTGATCCCCAGTGGGGGATGTGCAGGAGGCGGCCGATCAATGATTCTCTCTCATCATCGATGTTTCTCTCTTTACCTCTCCCTTCCTTTCTGAAATGAATAAAGATATATTAACGAAGAAAGAAAGAAAACTAGAAGAAGCTTCCAGCTATAGCAAATAATAACCACAGGCCAACTCCTGGTCAAATTACCATAAAACTTCACACTAAAAGCTAATGGTCCCAGTTCCTCCTGCCTGACCCATCCTGTCTGGCGTTCAACAAAAAATTACGATGCATGTTTAAAGGCAAGGAAAAAAATACAGTCTGAAGAGACAAAGCAAGATTCAGAACCTGACAGGTATGAATACAGAATTTGGAATGATCAGAGAGGGAATTTAAAATAACTATACATTAATGAAAAAGTAGACATGCAAGATGGGTAATAAACACACAAGATGGCAAACTGGTTTTTCACAAAGATGCAAAGTCAATTGAATGGAAGATAGGCTTTTAAATAAAGGACTTATATCCAGAATACATGACTTCTCAAAATTCAACCGTAAGAAAAGAACCTGATTTTTAAAAAAAGGGGGAGCAAAATGCTGGGACAGATCTTATCAATGAGAATACATGTATGACAGAGAAGCCCATAGGATGAATGCTCAACAATTTAGCCTTTGGGGAATGCACAGCCCAACCATGATGAAATACCCCAGCACCTCTTAGAACCCCAAACTGAAACCCGTGCTGCTAACAGGGCTGGTGAGGGACAGCGCACCTGGAACTCACACACATTGCTGATGGGAACACAGACCGTTGGGCGTATTTACAGACACAAACAGTCTAGTAACCCTCTCCTGGTACTTCATCTGGAGAAATGAAAACATATGTTTACACAAAAACCTGCACACAAATGTTTATAGCGGTGCAAGTTATGGTTGTCAACAAGTGTCAACAACCGCCGAAACCGGTGTGGCTCAGTGGATGGAGCGTCGGCCTGCGGACTGAAAGGTCCCGGGTTTGATTCCGGTCAAGGGCATGTACCTTGGTTGCGGGCACCTCCCCAGTGGGGGACGTGCAGCAGGCGGTTGATGTCTCTCTCTCATTGATGTTTCTGACTCTCTATCTCTCTCCCTTCCTCTCCGTAAAAAAAAATCAATAAAATATATTTAAAAATAAAAAAGTGTCAACAACCCAAATTTCCTTCAACAAGCGACTAAAGAGTGGTACATCCATATGATAGACTACCACCGAGTGAAAAAAATGGCTATTGAGACGTGCAACAACATGGATGCATCTCACACTCAAAAGACTACCCACTATATGATTCCAGTTATAAACATTCTGGTAAAAAGGCAAAACTGGAGCAACGAAGAACAGATTAGTGGTTCTCCGGAGGTTACAGATGGGGAGAGGCTGTGACCACAACGGTCAGCACAAGGCAATTTGGGGAAGGGACAGAGCTGTTCTGGATCCTGATGGCGGCGGTGGTTTCATTATTTATACAGGAGTCCAATTTCATAGACTATAATTTTAAAAAACTCAATGTTCTTGTATGTTTATTTTTAAAACAAAATGAAATAAAGACGTAAGAAACTGAATAGGCAAGGCACAGACAAGGAGGATATATTCACGATGCCCAACCAAGATTCATATCCAGAAAATGTATAGCGTCCCTAGAAATCATAGGGGACAGATAGATGGGCCCATTAAAAACCACCCTACTCGAATAATCATTTCACAAAAGTTAACCAAGTGGCTAATTAGTTACTAAAGGAGTCAACATTATTATTCATTAGGGGAAGACAAATGAAAAGCACGTGGTAATTCTTACCAAGAATTAAAGACTGTCAATGCCAAGTATTGGCAAGGATGTGAAGAAACTAACTGCCATAAATGGATTCAACCTTCTGGGGGAGTGGATATACAGTGTCTGTTAAAATAAACATACATCTATTCTTTGACACAGCAATTCTGCTTGAGGGTATAGATCCAAGAGGATTGAGTACATTTATTCACCAAAAGACTGTAGTAATGTTCATAGCTAAAAATTAATAACAACCAAAGTGCCCATTAAGGGTAGAATGGACAAATTAATTGTAGCATATTCATACAATAGAATACTGTCCATCAATAAACAAACTATTGATACATGCAGTGCCATGGGTGAACCTTACAGACATGTGGGTGAACGAAACCACAGAAAATTAACAACTGCTTGATAGCGAACAGGCAAAACAGATATATAGTGGGAGTCTGAACAGTGTTTACCTCTGGGGGACAAGTTTTAAATGGGAAGGAGCAGGTGGAAACCTGGGGCTATAGAAATGTCTTATATCATGCCGAAACCGGTTTGGCTCAGTGGATAGAGCATCCGCCTGCAGGTCCCAGGTTCCATTCCGGTTAAGGGCATGTATCTTGGTTGCAGGCACATCCCCGGTGGGGAGCATGCAAGAGGCAGCTGATCGATGTCTCTCTCTCCTCGATGTTTCTAACTCTCTATCCCTCTCCCTTCCTCTCTGTAAAAAATCAATAAAATATATATTTTAAAAGAAATGTCTTATATCTTGATCTGGGAGCTGATGACATGTGTATATATACATAAAAGTTCACCCAGCTACCTGCTTTTTTTAAAATATATGTATTTTTTATTGATTTCAGAGAGGGAGAGGGAGAGAAACATCAATGATGAGTCATTGATCAGCTGCCTCCTGCGCTCTCCCTACCGGGGATCGAGCCCACAACCCCGCATATGATTTGCAACTGCCTGTTTTCACGTGGTGTGATTCCTCCGGCAGTGAATTATTTGGCATGCACTTAAAACTGAAATGAAAGCTTCTGGTCTTTTCCGTCCTCGGCCTGCCCTTGGTCCTGCTGGCCTAGAGGAGCCTCTTCCCTGGCAATGACTTGAATGTCCCAACACCTGCATCCACCGTTCCAAGTTTCTCTCAAGGGACGCCTTAGACACCCCAGATCCTTTCCCGGGATCTACTACTTGGGACAGTGCCCTCGACCAGAACTGAATCCAGGACCCTTCCGGCCACAGGCCCAAGCTCTATCCACTGGGCCAAACTGGCGGCGAGGACCACCCGGCTACCCTCTTAAAATCTGTGCAGTTTAATGATGTGTAAGTTATACCTGTTTTGTGTTTTTTTTTAAAAAAAGCAAGGACGATGAAGGAATGAAGAGCATGAAGGCGAGAAGAAAGTAAGAAGAGAGGGAGGGGAATAAAAGAGAAATGCACATGATCAGAGGGGGTGGGGACGCCTCAAAAAAATTAGGGGGCAGGTGCTGTTCTCTGCACCTTTTTAATTTTTTTTAAATACATTTTATTGATTTTTACAGTGATGGAGAGGGATAAAGAGCTAGAAACATCAATGCCGCCTCCTGCACACGCCCCTCCACTGGGGATGTGCCCGCCACCCAGGTCCCTGCCCCCGACGGGACTCGAACCCGGGACCCTTCAGTCCGCAGGCCGACGCTCCATCCACTGAGCCACCCCGGGTCTCGGCATCTTTTTATTTTTTAAGGTCTTTTGTTTTGTTTTTTGCATCTTAAAGACGGGAACGCCCCAAGGTTGGCTGTCGGGTTCCGGGTCACAGAGCCCGAGGGTGTGACCCCGAGCCGAGCAGCGGCCGGAACCAACCCACGTGGGAGCGAGGCCCGAGCCCTTTGTCTTCCGCCGCCAACCTTCCCCGCCCACGTGGGGCGGAAACAGGTGGAGGGCCCGCCCCTTCCGCCACGCCCGGCCCCGCCCCACACGTGGCGCCGGCCCCGCCCTCCCGCCCACCTGCGCGCGCAGCCCCTCCTCCCCCCGCCCCCCCCCTCCCCGTGCGCGGCCCGGCGCCGGCCGCGAGGGCCCGCAAGGATTTATAGGGGGTTATTTTGGTCGCGCGCCCTGATTGGGCCGGCCGCAGGTGACGACACGCTCGCGCGCCGCGGGGCGGGGCCACATCCGGGCGCGGGGGGTGTGGGGGAAGGAACGCTTCCGGCGGCCGCGCGGGTGAGTGGGACTGCGGCCCTTGGAGGCCGTAGACCTGAGACCCGCCCCACCCAGCGGCCCTCGGGGTGCCGTGGGCCCCGCCATGCCCATCCTTCAGACTGCCGGCGGGGTTATGTTTTACCGAAGGAGCCTGTGAGGGCTGGGAAAGGGGTTGCTCAGGACCAAACACTCGTTCTGAGAGGCAGTGGCTGGTGGTGTGCCACTTCTCACCGGCCTCGGGGCGGAAACGCGCTCACCAGCCTCGGGGCGGAAACGCGGCCTCCCCGAACGCCGGCCCCCAAGCTGCATTTCCTGTCCGGGAGCGCTGTCAGCTGGGTCTGCAGCCCCGTCTTCCTGCCTCCCATTCCTCCCCCCCCCACCCCGGAGCCTCCTTATTTCTCGTGCAGGCAGATGCCAGGCCTCCTCCTCTCTCCGGGTTCTTGCATTTCTCTTTGGGTGGCAAATGGGTTTTGAGCTGCCTGGGTGCAAGTTACTGAACAAATAACCACGTGTGATTTCTGTTATGCCCAGAGTTTCGGGGTCCCCAAGAGGCTGGGAGCCACACCCGGGTTTGCATAAAGACTCTTTGCTTTTTTGCATCGGAAAAGGCTCCTTGGTGGTGGGTTATTGGGGGACCCCGGACTCTGGGCATAACGTTTTCTTTTTTTTTCTTTTTTTAATATATTTTTATTTATTTTTCACAGAGAGGAAAGGAGAGGGATAGAAAGTCAGAAACATCGATGAGAGAGAGACATCGATCAGCCGCCTCCTGCACGCCCCACACTGGGGATGTGCCCGCAACCAAGGTACATGCCCCCGACCGGAATCGAACCTGGGACCCTTCAGTCCGCAGGCCGACGCTCTATCCACTGAGCCAAACCGGTCTCAGCTGGGCATAACGTTTTCAATATAACAGAAGATCTTGCTCAGACTTTTAACAGATGCGCCCAAAGGGGACCCTTAAAGCCATCATCGCTCCCTCTCAGTTGGGAGTTTAGCTGGAAAGGAATTGTGTCAATGAGTTCCGTTTCCGCCTTGGAATCGCGCAGATGATTAACCTTCGGTGGCAGAGCCCTTGGTGATGCTCTGAGCTCCCAGCTCATTTTGCAGTTGCTATAAAAAGAACATCAGTCACTACTGAACCAGGAACAACAATCAGTAAGAATTGCCATTTATGAAGCATGTTGAATGTGCCAAGCATTTTAAGTGCTTAAGGAGGTGTTTCGTTTAAACTGTTATGCCCAGAGTTCGGGGTCCCCCAATCATCCACCACGAAGGAGCCTTTTTCCGATGCAAAAGCAAAGAGTCTTTATTCGAACCCGGGTTTGGCTCTCAGCCTCTTTCTGGCGCAGCAGCGAGGCGGGAGAGCGAGCCGGGCGGGAACAATGAGTTCTATGGGGTTAGGATAATTAGGAGGGCTTAGGAAAGTGATAAGGGTGACAGAGATTGGTCACTTGAATTGGGGTCTTTCTGTGGTTTAGCCTTATTAGAACCCTCGCTGTGTCCCTGGAGCTTCATTGGTCCATTCGGGCGGTGATCGGGGAAGCTAGGACATGGCTGGCACCCCTGTGGCCCCTCCCAGCAAAGGGAGGGGGTTTAGGCAGGGGGCCCAGCCCTAGAGGACAAGATGGAGGGGAGTTCATTTCCTTTTCAAAACCTTACAAAATCTCTGTGATTTTAGATACTCTCATTATACCCATTTTACAGGAAAGCAAATTAAGGCTCGGAGAGATGGCATAAAAACTTTTAGGTTTGCATGAGGCAGCGCCAGGATTCATAATCCAGACTTGTCTGACTCTGACATTGGTGCCCTGAACTACCGAGCTCTGTAGTAGAGTTTCTTTCCTCCTCTTATGTAATTGGAAATTCAGCCTGCGGCTGGAACAAAAGGAGGTGAGATCAGTGGGTAAGTGATGTATGTCTTCAGGAAGATGTTTGCCCAGCAGCTGGCTTTCAAAGAAAGGATTGCTACTAAGGGCAAGTGGTGGTGCCAGAGTCTTAACGGTCTCCACTTCCCCACAACAACAGGCCACGTTAAGCCTGCAGGACAAAGCCTTTGGAAAGATTTTTGGTTCTGCCGTGCTCGTTGGTATGGAGACTGGACTGTACACAAAGTGGCCTCACATAATCCCCTGGGTTGGTTAGGAACCAGGAAGCAAACTGGTCATCAGAAAGACTTTCGAACGTTTCTCTTCCCTTTCCCCCACAGAGCTCCCAGAACTATTTGATGACGGTTCCAGGCTCGTGTACAGTAGTAGACACTGCGGTGGGGATGGCCGGAGCCGGGCAGGCCCGGGTGCAGTCTGCATTGAATGCTGTGTGAGTTTTCCAAAACTCTCCCGAACCTCCTTTTCTTTCTGTGTCACCTGCGTTGCTGCGAGGATTAAGTGAGATTCATGCAGTTCCTGGATTAGTGTGTGGTGTTTATAAATATTTAAAAACATTAGTTCTCTTTTATTGCCCTTTCTCCTGAGTGTTTAAGGAAAGCTGTGATGACTGTACCTTTATTGTTCCTTTTATAGAGCCACATAACAGGACTGAACTTCAGAAAGATAGTCATTTACATTAAGATCGTTTATTACCATTTATAACTTTAAATGTCCTTATAGACACTTCAGCAACATCATTCCCCAATATCAGTTTCAGCTTTAATTGTGCCTGTCATGCATTTAACAACAGTTACTGAAAATATATTAAGTATGATACATAGTCTATTCTTTTTTTAAAAAATATATTTTATTGATTTTTTACAGAAAGGAAAGGAGAGGGACAGAGAGTTAGGAACATCGATGAGAGAGAAACATCCATCAGCTGCCTCCTGCATACCTCTCACTGGGGAGGTGCCTACAACCAAGGTACATGCCCTTGACCGGAATTGAACCTGGGACCCTTCAGTCCGCAGATCGACCCTCTATCCACTGATTCACACTGGTGTCGGCCATAGGCTATTCTTTAATAGAACTTTCTGAAGTCATTTCAGCAAAATAGCCCAGTTCACAAGCAGGCATTAGAGAAATAAACTGTACTTTTAAGATAATAATAACCTGTTCTTTCTCACTAGTCCCAAGCTCTAACTCTGGCCATAATTAAAAAAAAAAAGAAGAAGAAGAAGTTTTTATTGATTTCAGAGAGAAGAAGAGAGAGGGGGAGAGAGAGAGAAACATCAATGATGGGAATCATTGATCAGCTGCCTCCTGAACACCCCTCACTGAGGATCAAGTCCAAAATCCAGGCATGTGCTCTGACAAGGAATCGAATCGTGATCTCCTGGTTCATAGGTCAATGCTCAGCCATCGAGCTGCACCGGCTGGGCTGGCCATAATTTTTAATGAAAATAATTTAATCTAGTGAGACACACATTCACAGATAAGGAAAACAAACACAAAATACCAAGAATGGAAGTAACAGCAAAAATTAAACATGTTCCTTTTAAAATATAATTTAGGATATATTTTTCCCTTTAAAAGTCTCCAATTTTATTAATCTTCCATAATCAATTAACAGTTTGTATTCATCACTGCTAGTCAATCAAAGGGAGACTTTTAAGTCCTCTTTTCCAGTATAAAGTTATAAAATGTGCCGTGTGTGTGCTGCACAGTGCGCAGCTATACAGTGAATATTATTACAAAAATGAAAACTGCGAGAAATGAGTCTTTCCTTCCACTGGCCTCGGAATTGGGAAGGTATCAGCCTGGAGCTGCCTCCATTTGGGAAGGGTGTGGGCCAGAGTGAGGCCAAAACAGGGAGAAGGAGAGAGAGAGGAGACCAAGTGGCATCATTGAGCCCCTAGATCCAGCTTTACCTGAAGCCAATCAGCTGCATTTTTCAGTTTTTTAAGTCAGTAGATTTCCTGTCCATTCAAGCTTCTTGGGATTGTATCTTTTGTCTCTTGCAACTCAAAGAGTTCTGACCAAAACAGAGATCCTGCCACTCTGGCCTCGAACCGCCTCTGCAGTCCTGTCTGCCTTGCTTTGGACACAGGGAACTGCCATCCCCCCAAACACCCTATGTGCCCTGTGACCCCTGCTGGGCTCTGCCAGGGAGGGACTCGCTTTTTCCCGGTTGCTCTTGCTCGACTCTCGAAGGTTCAGTTCGAATGCCAGTTCCTCCAGAAAACCTTCCCCAGCTCCTCCCAGGGAGAAAAGAGAAAAAATAAAAATAAAACTTTGCAAGTCACTACACATGCAGACATATTTTAAGTAAAATGAGTTTCTAGAAACTTGCAAAATATTAAGTTTACCTAAATGGGTACGATGTAAGTGGAGCTATTTTTTTCCTAATCCAAAAGTGAAGTAATAAATAGATGAGGCTCTCTGCTAGCAACTGCTTGGGAAGTTATAATGGCTGGTAGTGAGTCTGCCATTCAGAATGCCACAGTCACTAAAGGGGCGCATCTCTCTATATAAAAGGCTAATATGCTAAGTGTCCCTCTGCCCTTCCGAACGGTTGCTATGACGTGCACAGACCACCAGGGGGCAGTCGCTCAATGCAGGAGCTGCTGAGCTGCAGTGACTTGGCAGTGGCGGTTCTCAGGTGACGCACCCCAAAACCAGAGAGGAGGGAGCAGCATGCTTCCACGTTCGGCCGGGGGTGATGTTGTTGCTGGAGCGCTGTCAGCCCCGAATCTGGTTCACTGCACTTGCATTTGTGTTCCACACCCTGAAGGACAGCGACTTTGCAGAGTGCCCTCTCGCACTCCGGGACCCCTCGGGGGATGTCAGAGAGCCGGTTTTGGCCCGATCCCCGCAGGCCAGGCCGAGGGATCCCACCTGCCAGAGGGACCCCACTCACTCCACAAATGCCTTTTGAGCCACGGTACCACCCCAGGGGCTGCCAGCCAGGGAGGGATCACAGGAGGTTG
Organism: Lasiurus cinereus; assembly: GCA_011751065.1. Classification (NCBI taxonomy): domain Eukaryota; kingdom Metazoa; phylum Chordata; class Mammalia; order Chiroptera; family Vespertilionidae; genus Lasiurus; species Lasiurus cinereus. Next base: position 42,102 of record JAAGEH010001440.1, read on the forward strand.
GCTCCAGGGCATGTCCAGCCCGTCTCGCCCAGTCCCACCCCACTGACCACCTTCTAATTCATTTGCTTTCAATGTGCACGAATCTGTCACCAGTTCTAGCATAAACACCCTGGGCTGGAGAAATGCATACCGTGGAATGAACACCTGACAATCATTTCAGAGGTGCCTCTGAGCTAGGGAAGGCCTGAATACTGAATCTTCAAGAATGGCTACATCTGCCAAAACCAGTTTGGCTCAGTGAATAGAGTGTCGGCCTTCAGACTGAAAGATCCTAGGTTCGATTCCGGTCAAGGGCATGTACCTTGGTTGCAGGCACATCCCTGTAGGGGGTGTGCAGGAGGCAGCTGATTGATCTCTCTCTCTCTCTTTGATGTTTTTAATTACCTCTCTCCCTTCGTCTCTGTAAAAAATCAAGAAAATATATTAAAAAAAAAAAAAAAAAAGAACAGCTGCATTCAGCCCCAGCCAGTGTGGCTCTGTGGATAGAGCATCGGCCTGCGGACTGAAGGGTCCCAGGTTCGGTTCCAGTCAAGGGCATGTATCTTGGCTGCAGGCACATCCCCAGTGGGGGGCATGCAGGAGGCAGCTGATTGATGTTTCTCTCTCATCAGTGTTTTTTACTCGCTATCCCTCTCTCTTCCTCTCTGTAAATAATCAATAAAATATATTTTCAAAAAAGAATGGCTGCATCCAAAGACTGCACCTCCAAATCCATCCGAATGGAATACAGAGATGTTCCCTGCCATTAGCTGTGCCTGGCCTTAGTTATTTCCTTGACGCTAAAGCTAAGGACTTACCTCACATTGGGTGGATCTGGGCAGGATGGTTCACGATAGCAGAATCTTTAGCAGGAATCCTAAAAATGCGGGAAATGCAAGATAACCTCTTCTGTGGCTAAATCTGCAGTTATTATGGACATACATAAAGATTTTGGTTCCAAGGCTCCCTTCAAAGGACAGAGGTCGTGGCTGACACATTGTGGGGATTGTCGTGGGACTCTTGGCTCAAGGGAGATAGATAGCTAGATATTTGCATACAAAAATGCCTGCATCCATGACAGCTAGGGCAGCTTCATGGGGTGCATGGGAAGCCTGTTAGGCCCTGGCCGGTGTGGCTCAGTTGGTTGGGTACCATCCTGTGCACTGAAAGGTTGGCGGTTCGATTCCCAGTCAGGGCACGTGCCCAGGTTGCTGGCTCGATCCCCAGGAGGGGCATGCAGGAGCAACCAATGATGTTTCACTCTTTCAAATCAATGTTTCCCTCCCTCTTTCTTCCCCTGTCTCTCATTTAAAAAGAAGAAGAGCCGAAGCCGGTTTGGCTCAGTGGATAGAGCGTCGGGCTGGGGACTGAAGGGTCCCTAGTTCGATTCCGGTCAAGGGCATGTACATTGGTGGCGGGCACATCCCCGGTGGGGGGCGTGCAGGAGGCAGCTTATCGATGTCTCTCTCTCATCGATGTTTCTGGCTCTCTATCCCTTTCCTTTCCTCTCTGCGAAAGGTCAATAAAATATATTTAAAAACAAAATAAAAAGAAGAAGAGCCTGTTGGGAAGGAACTGGTCCACACAGCCAGGAGGAGGTGGTGGAGGTGGGCGGCACCTAACCCTCGGCCATTGTGGAGAGGTCACCCAGGGGGAGCCAGTGGCTTTCGTCCTCGACCGGCCACAGTACAACTCAGGCCAGTGGAAGAGTTCCTGTCAGAGGACTTACTGCAGTCAGGTGTTTCAAACTGGGCTTTCAGGACTGAGATTGCTGGTGACAAGGTGAACCATCTAAATTGAAAACAACCTCACGCCAAAACCGGTTTGGCTCAGTGAATAGAGCGTCGGCCTGTGGACTGAAGGGTCCCGGGTTTGATTCCAGTCAAGGGCATGTACCTTGGGGGTTGTGCAGGAGGCGGCTGATCAATGTCTCTCTCTCATCGATGTTTCTAACTCTATCCCTCTCCCTTCCTCTCTGTAAAAAAATAAAAAATATATATATTAAAAAGAAAAAGAAAACAACCTCACTACAAAACACCTAAAAATGCTGGATAAAATAAACTTACCTTTAGGTGCATATAGAAACTCAGTAATCTCACATTGGGGGATATAGATTGTTGGCATTTGGGAGTTTAGGAAGTCTGACTTTCTATCTTTAAATAGAGTTTATCAGTAGTTTATCAGTGAAAAGTGAAAGACATAAATCAGAATTTTTTTAAGAATATACATATATTTTTATTACAATGAATATTCTAGAAAGTTCAGTCTACTCTAAGGAAGTACTTGCAAAGATCAAAGCCAAGTTCGAACAGGAAATTCTCGGGAGTGATAGTTACTTGTCAGTGACACTGGACAAGCCCAGAGTAAATCGTTCCCTATGGCGGGCATCTGACAGTGGTTCTCCAGAGAGTGGTAATGCCCTCTTCTGTCCCTGGCCAACTCCTCATCCCGGGAGAAACAGCCCTCTTAGGCCCCTCAAGGTGCTCAAACAAAATACCAGACCGGGGGACTGTAAGCAACAGAAATTTACTCCTCACGGTCCCGGAGGCTGGAACCCAAGCTCAAGGCCAGCTCAGTTGCGTTGTGGTCAGAGCTCTCTCTGACCGAGACCGGTTTGGCTCAGTGGATAGATCGTCGGCTTGCGGACTGTAAAGTCCCAGGTTCGATTCCGGTTGGGGGCATGTACCTTGCTTGCGGGCACATCTCCACTGTGGGGTGTGCAGGAGGCGGCTGATCGATGTCTCTCTTTCATCGATGTTTCTGACTTTCTATCTCTCTCCCTTCCTCTCTGTGAAAAATCAATAAAATATATTTTAAAAAAATAAAAAATAAAATATATTTTTTTTAAAAAAGAACTCTCTCTGGTTCCGAGCTGTCGCCTTCCCGCTGTGCCCTCACATGGTGGACGGGGCGAACTGTATGTCCCCCTCCTTCCCGCACACCTGGAGAGCCCCACACCTAAGGCCTGCTCATCATCTCAAGGGGATTTATTGCAACATAGAATCTTAGGGGACACGTTCAGACCATAGCACAGCCCAGGTCTTCACCGCTTAGAGGTCGTCGGCCATTCCTCATGTGCTTCCGGGGCACGGAGCACGCTGTCCCGGCCCTGTCTGCCTTCATCACCTGCAGTTTAACAGCGAGTTCCTGGTGGGTCGCCTTCAAAGGCCCAGAAACAGCCAGAGGCTCCTCTCCCAGCACCCCGGAACTGTAGCTGGCGTGTGCTGGGCACCCAGGGGTTAATAACAACATCCACAGATTCTGTTTACTCACTGCTTATCCTCTGCCAGGTCATTTGCTAAACAAGCTGATGAATGCAACGGCCAGAAAGCATGCATTTCCCCAGGAGAGGGTGGGGACCTGGGAGGCTGCCGCCCGCCCTCAGAGAGTGAGATGACTTCGCTGTCACCTTGGACTGAGATTTGGGATGAGGAAGTCCAGGCTGGTGACTTTGGGCCGTCCAGAGGTCACTGTGGAGCTTCCCTGGGTGAGAGAGGGGGAGGGGACAGGTGAGGCTCTCAGGAAGGAGGTGCAGGGGGAGCAGGCCATAGGAGGGCTCTCCAGCTCTGCCTGGAAGGAGGGGGACACACAGCTCAGCGAGGACGGGTGGCCTGTGTCCCTTCACCTCTAAAACTGGGGAACATCTTCGCACGTTGGCCACATCCTTGAAAGCAGGAAGGCCAAAACCGGTTTGGCTCAGTGGATAGAACATTGGCCTGCGGACTGGGGGGGTCCCAGGTTCTCTTCCGGTCAAGGGCATGTATCCTGGTGGCGGGCACATCCCCAGTAGGGGGCGTGCAGGAGGCGGCTGATCGATGTCTCTCATTGATGTTTCTCTCTATCCCTCTCCCTTTCTTTCTGTAAAAAAAAATCAATAAAATATATTTTTTTAAAAAAGAAAGAGCACAGGAGGGCCTGGCCTGGACGTGGCCACGTAGAAGCTTTATCGTTGGGCATACAAATCTGTGAGAGGAAAACAGAGAGTGCGGCCAGCTGGCCTGGAGACTGTGCGCCCTGCCCTGTTAAGCGAGGGGAGGAGAAGAAAAATAGGATTAGAAACGCCAGGGACTTCGGAAAATAAATCGCTGCTGCTAAGCTGCTGCCCATTTCATCAACACTCAGGCGGCTCTTCCCGAGGGCCGGCCTGGCCGGAGCTTGGCATCGCCTGGCACCTGCCCTTTACCTCTCGGCCTATCTCCCCGGGGAAATATTTGGGGAAGTGAACCACCTCCCCTCCGCTGAGAGGACCTGGTACTGAGCACGGCTCCTGGCTGCCAGGGCTGGAGGTGTGGGGTGTAGCCGGCCCCCGAGGGATTAGAGGTGGAATGTTGGTTTGCCCCAAACACCCGCAAGCCTGATATCAGTGATCCCCATTCTGAGTCCGGCTGCTCCCTCTCTACCCACCTCCCCGCCCCCCATACTGAGGCCGAAGTAGGGAGGGTCTGCCAGGTGGTAACATTTCAATGTCTGCACAACCTTTCTACCCACGAAGTAGTCCCGAGTACCCTGAATACCCACTTGCCCCTGTGTATGTCCATCCTGGGCCCTGGGACTGAGCCCTTCTGCCCTCTGGTCAAGGTCATCCAGTTCTCAGTCCACCCAGCATCACAAGGACCACAGATGGGAGAGGGGAGTCCCCAAAGCCATCTGTTTTGAGCTGTGTTGGTGCAAGACTCGGAAGTAAACAGTAGACACACCACTCCTCTGCTTCAGCTATTTATGATCCTATACAGTGGTACCTCAAGATACGAGTGCCCTAACATACGAGATTTTTGAGATATGAACCATCGAGCGAGTGATTTTTGCTTTGAAATACAAGCAACATTTGAGATAGGAATAATATCGAGGATCAGCCAGCTGCACACGACCCACCAGTTTACCTCGACTCGAGCGTCTCATAGTTTCCCACGCCTCAAGGTTATGGCACGAATTAAACTCCTATCTCGAGGTACCACTGTATTATAAAAGGCTAATATGCAAATCGACTGAACGGCGAAACGACCGATCACTATGACGCGCACTGACCCCCAGGGGGCAGACGCTCATTGCAGGAGCTGCCCCGGTGGTCAGTGCACTCCCACACGGGGAGCACTGCACCCAGAAGCCGGGCTCATAGCCGGCGAGCGCAGCAGCGGTGGTGGGAGCCTGTCCCACCTCTGAGGCAGTGCTGAGAATGTCCGACTGATGGCTTGGGCCTGGAAGTCTAAGCCATCAGTCAGACATCCCCCCAGGGCCAGGCTGAGGGAGTCCCCCCGGCCCCCTATGCTCCAATTTTGTGCACCAAGCCTCTAATGATAATAATACTGACAAGTCTTCTATTCACTGACTGTGTAGACTGTGCCAGGCCCTATACTAAGGCATTCATCTGTCATCTCATTTTGCCTATGGAACTGGCATTACTATCCCCACTTTTCAGACCCGCCTCATCTTCAGTTTCAGTTTCCGAGAGCCCACTTTCCTCCCCTGATTCTGTCAGGGTGCCCTGACCCACCCCTCCCCAATGCTCTATAGTACCCCCCAATACGAGGTACTCCAGTGTGGTCCATGGGCCAGCGGCCTGGGCACGGGCTAGGAGAAATGTGGAATCTCAGGCTCCCGCAGACCCACACTTTCACAGACCAGGTGGCTCAAGTGCACCTGCATTCCTAGACCACACACATCAGCCCCTCTAAGCTCCCTCTCCATGGCGCACCCAGTTTCCACGCACCTCCTCTGGGCAGTGCATTTCAGGGGGTTCCTGAGTGGTTTGCTTTGTGGCCCTCTGCCTTTTCGGAGGGAGTATAAGTGGCCTGTTGGTTTGCCCCAATCACCAGAGGCGGTCCAAAGTGCATGCTGGGAATAGACCTGACCATTTGGGGTCCTTGCCCCACAGTGGGCACATGGTACGCCCTGTTGAGTGGCAGCCCGTGTATATGTGTATGTGTGTAGGTGTGGTGTGTATATGTGTGTGATGTGTGTATATGGGTGTAAACCATCAGTGTTACCCGAGGGTGCAGTGGCCTCAGAGGCACCCGCTCCCTCGTCTTTTATTTGGGTCCTGGAGGACCTTAGGGCCCTGAGAAGAGGTTCCTGAAAGAAATGACACTTCTATTTTTAAAAAGTATATTTTTTTATTGCTTTCAGAGAGGAAGGGAGAGGGAGAGATAGAAACATCCATGATGAGAGAGAACCATTGATTGCCTCCTGCATGCGCCCCGCTGGGGATTGAGCCCACACCCCAGGCAGGTGTCCCGACCGGGAATAGGACAGTGACCTCCTGGTCCATAGATCAATGCTGCACCACTGAGCCACACCCACAGACAACATTTTGATCTTACTTTTTGTGTGTGTGTGTGTGTGTTTTTAATATATTTTATTGATTTTTTACAGAGAGGAAGGGAGAGGGATAGAAAGTCAGAAACATCGATGAGAGAGAGACATCGATCAGCCGCCTCCTGCACGCCCCACACTGGAGATGTGCCCGCAACCGAGGTACCTGCCCCCGACCGGAATCAAACCTGGGACCTTTCAGTCCGCAGGCCGACGCTCTATCCACTGAGCCACACCGGTCTCGGCCTTTTTTGTGGGTTTTTTTTTGACACTTTGATTTTTTAATGCCAAGAGAATCCAGCCCACTCTGGCCTTCCCCCTCGGGCTGTCCCTCTGGCCTCGCCCTGCCTTCTCGGTGGCCCTGCAGCCACTGACCCCTCCAGGCTGGCCCTGCCATTTCAGAGCCGGTTCATGACAGACGGGGGGTGGAGGGACTTGGGGGGGAGGGGATCAGTGGCCTCCGAGCGGCTGCCCCCTCCCTGCGGTCCACGGTCCTCCTCCAGAGCGGTGCCTGCACTCGGCTCTCGCCGTTCTAACCAGCTTTGGGACGTGTGCCAGCCCCGGGAGGAAAGTTATATATGGACTCTGGTCACTTCCTGTGGGCAGGGCGGGGCCCCGGGACTGTGCAGCCGGAGCGGTGAGTCACCGAGCAGAGCAGGCTGCGGGGCGGGCTGTGCGGTCGGGGAATGCAGGTGTGGGCTGCGCCCTCAGGAGTGTTTGCCCATGGGGGAGAGCTGGGGAGGCAAGCTGTTACATAAAGCCCGGGGGGGGGTGTTGGGGGAGGGGGGTATGTGTGGGTGTGTATGTGTGGGGTGGGTATGTGTA
>JAAGEH010001441.1:0-10641 GCA_011751065.1 Lasiurus cinereus
GGGTGGGCCCTGGAGAGCTGGCACGGTGCTTGTAGGCCGGGAAACCGAGGGATGGGTCCAGCTGGGGGCGATCGACTCAAAAGATGTTGATAACTAAGTGGTGTATGTGTGTGGGGGTGGGGAGTGAGGGGGATGGGGGCACCCCGATGCCTGAGGAATCGAGAGGAGGTTAGAAGCAGAGGGATAGGTCCAGCTGCTGGCGATCGATTGAAAAGATGTTGATAACTAAGTGGTGTGTAGGGGAGGGGGGACGGGGATGGGGTACCCCAATGCGTGAGGAATCGAGAGGAGGTTAGAAGGAGAGGCACTTACCGATCCGGGCATTCCCGGGGGGCCGGCAGGCCCAGCTTCACCCTGATGGGGAGACAGGAAGCACATGACCAGTTGGCCCAACGACTCCGCCTGTCCTGGGACACCTGTCCCCCCAACACCTGGGGCGGTAGGTAGACAGACAGACGGACGGACGGACACGCAGATTCCCAATTATAAAATACGCAGACAGCCAAAACCGGTGTGGCTCAGTGGATAGAGTGCGGGCCTGCGGACTGAAGGGTTCCGGGTTTGATTCCAGTCAGGGGCACCTATTTTTTGGTGGCGGGCACATCCCCAGTGTGGGGGTATGCAGGAGGCAGCTGATCGATGTCTCTCTCTCATCGATGTTTCTAGCTCTGTCTCTCCCTCTTCCTCTCTGTAAAAAAATCAATAAAATATGTTTGATTTTTTTTAAATACGCAGACACATAACACCTTGCATTTTGACAGGATCAACTATGGATCCCTGGCATCCCCTCCACCTGCACCCAGCCTGGTAGCCAGGCCCGGGCACCATGCCCGCAGCTCCAGGCCTCCTCTGGCTCCCGCAGAGACCCCCTGGGCCCTGCCCCACCCCTTTAAGGGGACCAGCTGTCCTCAGGGGTCTGGGGGGACAACGTGGCATTCCTGTAAACCAGTGGTTCTCCACCTTTCTAAGGTTGTGACCATTTAACACAGTTCCTCGTGTTGTGGTGAATCGTAATGTAAATATGTGTTTTCTGAGGGTCTTAGGCGACCCTGCTAGTGGTTCTCCACCTGTGGGTCACTGCTGTAGAGCCTGAGACCCTCCGAAAACAGGTCACGACCCACAGGTTGAGAACTGCTGGCCCGGTCCCGCCCCTCCCCCACGGAGCTCAGGCACAGCCGGGCGGCCGCCACTGCGTCCCTGAGGCCGTGCCCAGCGCCTACCTTTTCGCCTCGGTCGCCCTTCTGTCCTGGGGGGCCCGCGCTGCCCTTGTCTCCCTGCGGCGGACAGTGAGGGAGCTCAGCTACAGCGCGGCCGCTCCGGGCACCGCCACAGGCCCCGGGCCCTCGCCCCGCCTCCCGCCCGCCCCCCTAACCACAGTGAAGCCAGGTGTCCGGCCGAGAGCGGGGAGCCCCTGACTGCCACGGGCCCCTGATGGGTATCACCCCCAGCCCTGACCCCCTTCCGGGGAGACCGCTGCCATTGTCCCGTCCCTGCTCCCCGCCGAGGCTGGCCCTTCCTTCCCGTGACCCCCGGAACCCCCACTCCCAGCCCATCAACCCCTCCTCCCCAGGAACCAGGGCGACAGCACAGGAGCGGGGCCTCGGGGCGGACGCCCCAACACCTACCTGCGGTCCCTTTTCTCCCTGCAGGCCCGGGAACCCGGGCGCTCCGGGGAGCCCCGCCTGGCCCTGCGGAGACACCCCGGGGTTAGACTCCGGGCGGAGGCCTCCCGCGGGCCGGGCTGGGGCGGGAGGGGCCCCTGCTCTCAGCACCCCAGGTCTCTGGCTTGTGGGGTGGGGGAAGCGGGATGGGAGAGAACTCATCCATGTGTGTGTGTGTGTGTGTGTGTGTGTGTGTGTATGTGTGACTGTGAGTGTGTGTGTGTGTGTGAGTGCATGTGAGTGTGCGTGTGTGAGAGTGTATGTGAGTGTGTGTGTGTGAGTGTGTGTGTGTATGAGTGCATGTGAGTGTGTGTGAGTGTGTGTGTATGTGTGTGAGTGTGTGTGCGTGTGTATGAGTGTGTGTGTGAAAATGTGTGTGTGTGCACGTATGTGTGTGTGTGAATGAAGTCGGCGAGGAACGGAGGGAAAGGGAATGAGGGAGGGACGGACCAACACACCTTCTCTCCGGGGCGGCCAGCCAGGCCCTGCTCCCCAACCTCGCCCTGGGGAGAGAGTGCAGACACCCCGTTAATCCCACCGTTTACAGGCGACTTCCAGGCCCTGGTGGCCCCCCGACATCCTCGCTCCTCCGGCCTCGGCCCTTTGTCCTCAGGTCACGGCCCAAGTCACAGGTCATGGGAGCTGAGGTGTGTCCCCAATCTGGGGGGGGCGAGACTCCACACGCCTCCTGTGGTTTTTACTTTCCCCAAAGGGACCACGTCTGGAGGACTCCCCACACACACACCCCGCCCAGCTCCCCGAGAGTCTGAGCGGAGTCCAGTCGCTCACAGTCAAACGACCAGGGGCCGCCATCTTGGCCCCGGCCCCACCCTGAGCTTGGCGCCACTGCAGGGCCCAGGACACAGGGGGCAGGGGGGAGGTGGCAGTTAGCGGCTGGTGGACACCCACACCGAGCCTGCCCGCTGGGCGTGCCACGCCGGGGAGCACAGGCAGCGGGTGCGGGCAGAGGGGGCTGAGGGCCCCTCCCCACGCTGCGCCACAACCGGGGCAAGTAGGGGTGCTCTGTCCCACAGCCCAGCCCCCAGGGGGAGACGCCCGGCGGTCCTGAGGGCGGAGGCTCTGTGCCAGCCGGCAGGTTCCCGGCCGTGTTGGTGGCCGGGCTGAGGCGGGGACATGGGGAAAGGGGCTCGCTGCCTCAGCCCGGGGCCCAGCGGCTGGCTCTGGTGGGCGCCTGCACGCGTGCATGGGGAGAGGGAGGGAGGGATGAGGGAGGGGGGAAGGAGGGGAAGAGGGGGGAAGGGCGGGAGAGGGGGGGAGGGAGGAAGCCTGCTCAGGAGAGCCTCCCTGTGCCCAGCCAGACACATTAGTGTGAGGGCCAGCACCCCACCCAGAGGAGGGCGAGGAGAGGAGCTGAGCGCTCAGTCTGAAGACCTGCAGCTCTGGGGGCGGCGAGGCGGAAACAGGGGGCACCCCGACTCCTCAGTCCCGGGGTCTGCAGGCGCCATTAGCAGGAGCTGCTCCAGCGGAACCGTGTCAGCGCCTCCACTCGCAGTGGCGCTGCCCGTCTGCCGGGAGGCACCCCCTGCACCGCGGGGCTGCCTCGCGGGGCTGCCCTGTCTGCCTTGTTCAGCAGATGGGGAGCAGGTGGCAGGGAGAGACGTGCCCCAGCAGGCTCCTGTCCGGCACAGGCTCCCCACAGACACAGGTGCATGCACCCCCCACATACACACCACACACACAGTCCACACATCCCCCACATACACACCTCACACACCACATACATACCACACACATACCACACATACAACACACACAACACATATACTCCACACATACACACCACACATACCCCACATACACACCACACATCTCCACATACATACCACACACACCACACATACACCATACATATCCCACATACCACACATACCCGACACACCACACATCTCCACATGCATACCACACACACCACAAATATACCACACATATCCCACATACCACACATACCTGACACACCACATATCCCTACATACACACCATACACACCACATACATACCACACACACAACACATATACTCCACACATACATACCACACATATCACACATACATACCACACACAATCCACATACACATCACATACACATAGCACACATTACATAACACATGCACACACCCACACACACACCATATACACCTCACTCTCTCTCACACACACACACCCTCTCTCTCACTGTAGGTGTCAGCCAGCCTCGGGGCGGTGGAGGGACAGCAGGATCCAGGGCGGGGGGCAGGGATCTAGAGGGCGGGGCCCCAGCTCTGGGGTCCCCTTGCTCCTCCTAGAACCCAAAAGGGGGAGTCCATACCCGCAGGCCCGGCTTCCCGGGCAGGCCATCCATCCCACGGTCTCCGGGCTGTCCCTGCAAGGAGAGCCGAGTCAGGTTCACGGCGGGCGGGGCAGGCATGGGGGTGAGAGGAGACAGGCACAGGGGGTGGACGTAGCAGGTCCCGGTGGGTGAGGAGACCCCTGCTCAGGTAGGTTCGCTGTCACTCCGTGTGACCCCTTGACCCCGCTACCTGCTGCGGCTCCTCCCGCCTCCACCTTGGACACATTTTCTTGAACACGGGAGGCCGGTCACAAAGTCATGCATGGGTGGGGTCCGGCTGCCCCCTCCCCCAGCAGGGCCACCGGCCAGGGAGAGGGGCCGAAGGAGCATGGCTGGCCACTGTGCACCCCATAGTGCGACCGGCATTCTGACCTCCCCGCTTTTACAGAGACAGCTGAGCGGGAACAGTGCCCTCTCTCCGGGGAGGTTATAAGGAAGATGTCGCCCCGTCTCAGAGCTCAGAGCTCCTAGCTAGCCTCACTTCCGACTTAAAACGGACGAGGGAGGGTGCAGAGCGCTCACACTCCCTGCCTGTGGCGCCGGGTGAAGTCCATGCTTCCTTTGTCATGAAACATGGAGCCTCTGCGTCTGTGATAGCAAAGGTGAGCTTCCCCCTGACATGGCCATGCCACGCGTCGGGAGGCTGACCTAGGGCCGGGCCGTGCACGCTGTTCGGAGCAGGAAGCTCTTGCTGTGAACGGGCGCTGTAGGGTCTGTAGTTGTTCGCTCGAGGTTTGCCAGCGGTGACTTGGCTTTGCAATGTTTACACTTTTTAACCTCCTGATTCTTTTCTTAACGTTCCTACTGCAATAACTCCCACCGGGACATGTTTAAAAATCTCTTATGATGTGAGAGTCTCTGAGGTTTGTCCTCCTGGCCAATAAAATACACACGGATTTCTTTTCTTTCTTTCTTTCTTTTTTTTCTATTTTGGGTAGAAAGGATAATGAGGAGAATATAGAGAAGAGCGTTCCAGGAAGAAGACACAGCCACAGCATTAGTGCTGAGGGAAAGGTTGGTATCTGAGTCAGAGAAACAGCATTTTACAGAGGCGCGGAGTGGGAAGGGAATAAGATCTGGAATAAGGTCTAGAATAAGGTCTAGGAAGCAGGCCACGTTACGTGAGGGCTCACAGGCCCGAAGTTTCCATTTTACTCCCCGGTAACGAGAAACACTGGGAGGTTCCCAGGAGGCAACTAATAACCTGATCACGTTTCACCTGCCAGCTATGTGGAGGGTGGATTTTAGGGAAGCAAGAGCGGAAGGAGAGGAGCAGGGTGATGCTCCGTGGGTGGGGTGTTGGTGGGCTGGACCAGGGCCGTGGCAACAGGGATGAGAGGAGCGGGAGATGGATGAGGATTCAGTGGCTGAGCCAGCGGGTCAGGTGGCTGGCTTAGATGTGGGGGAGGTCAGAAAGAGAAATCAAGGATGCCAGCCAGATTTATGTTTTCATCCGTAAGGTTTAAACCCCAAAGAACCCCTGGTGTTTGTGGTAAATGAAACAGGGAAAGTCACCAAGAATGACTCTCACCTCTGGAGCACCTGTTTGTAGGAATGTGCACATGGATTGCTACCACGAGCGGCGCAGCCACACTCTCCGAGCCCTCCCCGGGCCCTCAGGGAAATGAGGGACTTGCCCACACCTGACCTGGGACACCCACGCCCCAGCCCCTCCGGGCTCGGCAGCCACCTGCCTGGGAACCCCAACAACCAGGAACGGCACCCCTCAATCTCCTCTCAGCTGTCTGGGGCTCCCAAGCCCCTGCCGCCCCGAGAAGACCTACCTTGGGCCCTGGCAGGCCTGGCGCTCCGGGCAGTCCATCCTTTCCAGGGGGCCCCTAAGCCGGGGGAGACAGGGAAGTGAGGTGTGAGGGACCCCCGTGCTGGGCGTCTGCAGCGGGAGCTGCCACACACCGGAGCCTCCCGCAACCTTGTCCTCACGGAGGTGATCGTGGCCCATGGACTGGCCAGTGCCCAGGGCCCTGCCCGCCCCCCGCCCCCCACCCAGGGCACCACTGGAGGGAACCAGTTGTCAGGAAAACCGGTCACCCGGAGCCGGCCTCCCGGAGGGCCACCGGCAGGCGGAGAACAGCCCCTGTCCCACCATAGGCGACAGCCACGGGCCACGCCTGCCATCCCGCCCAGAGCACTCCGGGCCAGCGGCGGCAGACCCGCCCTCCGTGCTCGCTCACTCACCACGAGGAGCGCAGACGCCGGCTGAGGGGCAGCGACGGGACTGGGACCAGGAGGAAATGAAAAGGCCCTGATTCCCCAGCCCCTCTGTCCCAAAACAGGAAGTGTCAGGAGCAGGAGGAGGAGGGGAAGGGTGGAGGAGGAGGGAGAGGGAGGAGGGGGAAAAGAAGGGAGGAAGAGGAGGAAGAGGAGTAGGAGGAGGAGGGAAAGGAGGAGGAAGAAGAGGGGAGGGGAGGAGGAGGAGGAAGAGGAAAAGGAGGAGGAGGAAGAGGAGGAGGAGGAGCAGGGGGGAAGCAGGGGAAGAAGGGAAGAAGAGGAGGAAGAGGAAGAGGAGGAGGAGGAGGAGGAGGGAAGAAGAAGGGGAGGAAGAAGTGGAGGAAGAGGAGGAAGGGAGGAGGAGCGCTCAGCAGGTCCTGGATGGTCCATTTCTCCTCCCTCCGCCCATCACTCCTGTGGCCCCTGCAGGCTCCCTCAGCGACAGGCGCATTTTAAACAGTCAAGGACCCTGGGATCTGCCTTTAGGTATGAAGGCGGGTGGGGGGGAGGTCAGAGGAGAGGGCGCCCCTCCACACTCCACTGGGGCCATGGGGACAGGCCCAGGGGACAGAGCCCGTGGAGGAACCACAGCAGGGAGCAGGCCGGCCACGCACTGGGGGGCCCGCTGCTGGGAGGGAAGGGCTGGGAGCCCCACTCCGGAGCAGCCCTGGCTGAAGGCCGGGGTCCTGGCACCGAGGGGACTGGGGGTGGGGGGTGCTTACCTCGGGCCCGGGGTGGCCAGGTTTTCCGGGGAAGCCGATCTCTCCGGGCAGACCCTGGGAAGGGAAGCACAGCAGACGCCGTGTGACCCCGTCAGAGACCCCTCTTCCCGCTCTCCCGGCCTGGCCTGGGTCTCTGCTGTGAGGAGGGGGCGGGGGGGGGTGTACTCCACCCAGGCCTCAACCGTGCTCAATGCAGGCCGCCATAACCGTGAACTGAGTGAGGAGTGGCCCCACCTGCAGCCCCAGCCCAGGGTGCGTGGTCACCGCTGGGCCAGTCCTGCCTCCCGGGCCCGGGGGGGGCGGTAAGGCGGGGGGGACCAGCTGGAGGGTCTGCTTCCCTCTGCGGATGCCTGCTGGGTCCACCATCCGGGGTCTCTCCTCCTCCCCACAGCAATGGCCCCAGCTGACCCAGATGCAGGGGAGGGGACCCGTGGCAAAGGCCTCCCCCGAGGCTCCTAAGTCTGGGAGCCGCACCACACCCGCCGGACACCCCCCCACCAAGGACCCCCAGCCCAGCGGGCCTCCCCGGAGGTGTGGCTACGGCAGCAGGAAGGAGTCAGGCCCAGAGGCTCTCGGGTGGGGCAGCGAGAGGCTCGAGGGCCGCAGGCAGGTCTCCCGTGTCTGTGGCCACCCGTGAAGAGGCTCCTGGTGCCCACAGCCATGGAACACCCCCCCCCAAGTGCCCCTTGAGAGGACATCAGAGCCACCTTACCGCGGAGCCTCCGAGGCCAGGGGGGCCGGGGACACCTGGGGGTCCAGGGGGGCCCTGTGGAGAGAGCAAGAGGGGTTAGGGAAGCCTGCAGCAGTCCCGCCCCCATGACGCTGTCCCGTCCTGGGAGAGGAAATGGGGAGTCATTCAGTGATGGGGGGGGGGAGGGCGGCCTTCAGCCTTATCTGTACCGTCTTGTGTTTGAAGCAAAACAGAAAAACCCCAAAGGAAATAGCGAGGTAAAATCTAGAGCAGTGGTTTTCAACCTTCCTAAGGCCGCGACCCTTGCATACAGTTCCTCATGGGGTGGTGACCCCCAACCATGGAATTTTGCTACTGTTATGCATCGTGATGTAAATATCTGCATTTTCCGATGGTCTTAGGCGACCCCTGTGAAAGGGTCGTTCGACCCTAAAGGGGTCGCGACCCACAGGTTGAGAACCGCTGATCTATAGTGTGGTAACAGGTCCTCCTGGGTGATGGAGCATACCTGCCACGTGACGTATTATTCTGCCCTGCGGCTGGGTTCCATGGGCACTTAAACGCCCAAGCACGCATGTACAGGCACACACACGCGCATGTGGTTCCCAGACATGAGCAGCGAGTCAGCCAGGGGAGTGGGGAACCTGGGAGGCGGCCTCTGGCCTCAGGAGGCTCAGCCCCCCTCCTCCTCTCCACCTTCCCTCCTCCAGGGTCTCCACCCTGAACTCGTCTGCAGTTCCCCGAGAGGAAGGCACCGCGCCCTCCGCCAAGCTCCAGGCCTCGGACCACGTGCTTCTGACCCACCTGCCAAGGGCAGGGGTGCCCTGTGCCCTGAGCGCCTCCTCTCACCTGTGACCAGCCCAGGGCAGGCAGGGGCAGGTGCTCAGTCAAGGTTTGCAGGCCTCACCGGCTGGGTAGAGCTAAGGGGAGGCTGTGTGTGGGACCCGCGTCCCCACTAGAGGGCACTGGGCACTTACAAACGGCGAAGGCTCTGTTTCCTGCAGATCCCCCTGTCTCCCTCTGGGGCGCCCCGAGTTAACCACAGGCCTGGGAGGGGCCTCAACTTTGGGGGTGGTGTCAGGACCTGCCTCCTCTGAGCTCACTCTGGGGGCAGCGTCTGCCTTCCTCCGAAGACGTCCGCTCTGAGCTGGAGCCGCGGAGGAGCCAGGCAGAGCTGGGCAGAAGGTGGCCGGGCCGGTACGAATGCGGGGTTTCCCCAGTGTATGAGGGGGGGCAGAGGGCACCAGAGAAAGTTCCCGGCCTCACTCCTATTGTCGCTCAGCAGTACGCACCCTCCTCCTGCAGCTAACAGGAGCCTCCTTCCGCCGCCTTCCAGAAGGCACGATCCAGACGGGGTTTTTCTTTCAGTGTCACCTCTGCCTAGAGCAGCCCACCACCCCTTTCTAAGGCCGCCCCCTCTAGTAAGACCCCCTCCCGTAAGGCCGCCCCTGCCTCCTGGAGGTCAGCGGCTCCACCTCCTGCAGAGTGGACCCCACCGTCTGTTTCTGACCCAGCCTCAGGCGGCACCAGGCAGGAGCGCCCGGCCACCCCCTCTCTGCTCCTTACTGGCCTGCAGGTCTCCCTCGGGGACATGGGAGCCCCTGGGTGCCCGTCTCCAGGGACCCCAGCTGACGGGAGGCCTTCGCCCTGCACGGGGCTTCTGACCACGGGCAGCTGCCCTGTCTGCCACGTTGGCACTGGCCTGAAAGAGGGTACGTTAGGCAGTTCTGAACACAGAAGACTGGACTGTTAACGTCATGATTCGTGCTGGCAATGACCACAGAGATGGAAGAATCTGGCTGAAGGTGGTTAGACGCTGGGTCACCTCGGGCTGCCCGCACGGACTCGGGCAAGGACATCACCGCCCAGCGCCCGGCCTCCCCATCCCCCGTCACCACGGTGGGATTCACGGGGGCTGCAGCCCAGCCCGGCATAGGGCCGACTTCACAATGTGGCTCCCCTCTCTCCTGTTATCGATCAATGTGTCTAAAACCAACTAATCGCATTACCAGTGAGGGAGACGGATTAGCCAATAGACCCGAATGTTCACCACAAAGTAACAGCCCTTTTAATTATCACTAACGGAAACAGCTCGCGGTGCTCCCTGCTCACTGGCCAGCAGCCCCATGACGGGGGAGCGGGATCTGATCTCAGGCCACGGCGCCCCAGGAGGGGGAGGACGCGTGGACGGCCTGTTAACTGAATGGTCATCGATGAGTCCCAGCAGGCTCTGACCGGAGCAGGTAAGCAGCCGGGGAGGAGGGAAGACGCAGAAATGAGGGGCGTCGCTCAGCGGCGTGGACACGTCGGCCGGCTGGGGGAGCTGATTGTGCTCCGCGAGGCGCCCCCTCGCCCGGTGGCCCCTGAGCCCACCCCCGAGGGCTGCCCACCCCCCAGCCGGTTCTCTGCGGGGGCCCAGGCCCCTCGCTGCTCGGCTGTATTCCCACCGATTCCAGGAACTCAGCAGGCAGCAGCACTGCCTCGGCAAACTCCTGAGACACTAGCCCAGACTCGGGCGTCGCTTCTTGCTAAATGGCCACCCGGATACATCCTCAACGAGCACCTTTATCTAACGCACCCACCCGGCTGGCCCGGCTCAGCGCCTGAGCATCCACCCGGCACCCAGGGGGTCAGGGCTCGGTTCCCGGTCAGGGCACCTGTCTGGGTTGCAGGCTCGACCCCCAGTAAGGGGCGTGCAGGAGGCAGCCGATCAATGATGTTCTCTCTTTCCCTCTCCCTGCTTGCTAAAAACCAATAAAAACATGTTTAGCCAAAACCGGTTTGGCTCAGTGGATAGTGTCAGCCTGCGGACTGAAGGGTCCCTGGTTCGATTCCGGTCAAGGGCATGTACCTTGGTGGCGGTCACATCCCTAGTGGGGTGTGTGCAGGAAGCAGCTGATCAATGCTTCTCTCTCATCGATGTTTCTAACTCTATCTCTCTCCCTTCCTCTCTGTTAAAAACATGTTTAATACATAAATAAAGACAACAT
>JAAGEH010001442.1:0-17417 GCA_011751065.1 Lasiurus cinereus
AGTACTATAGCAATCACTTTGACCCCCGATATGGCTGTCCTACAGGAATCTGGGGACCTGTGCCACCAAGAACTTTAGGATTAATCTTAGGGAGAAGTGAAAAAAACTCTGAAAGGACTAACTGTTCTGCCTGGAGTCAGACTACGAGGGAGAAATTAAGGTAATAGTAGAATGTAATCATAGTATGTAAATTACTTCAGGACAAAATTGCTCAGATACTACTTCTACCTTTTATTCAGCAAGGTGAAGCTATAAATAGGAAAAAAGGAAGAAAGGATTTGGAAGCTCAGATATCTATTGGATACATTAAATTAGCAAAACCCATCCTATGATTAATTTAAGAATAAAGCAAAAACGATTTAAAGGTTTCATAGACACTGGAGTGGATGTCAGCATTATCAGCAAAGAATTCGGGCCTCCTAGTTGGTCCATGGTAGAAGCTATAAGCTCTATCGTGGGGGTCAGAGTTCCTGATAATGCACAACACAGTGCTGCAATGCTAAGGTGGCAAGATGAAGAAGGACAGACCGGATGATTTCAGCCTTACAGAGTCTCTGGGATTGCCGTCAATTTATGGGGCCAGGATGATTTAGAAGGCTTACAAGCTGTTATTATCGGCAAAGGGCAGCAGTGAATAAATCAGATGGAATATCAGACTTATCAAAGGTTAGGAAAAAATAATTAGGGAATTAAAGAGCCCATCCAAGCCAAAGGGAACCCAGGAAGAAGAGGATTAGAATATCGACCTTTTTTTAAAATAAATCTTTATTGTTCAATTTATTATAGATGTTCCTCTTCCCCCCCCCCCATAGTTCCCCTATGGGGGGAAAAAAGATCCCCAACCTGATCCCCAACCCACCAACCCTTACCATTATCCCCTGCCACTGTCCTCATCAATAAGTGTAAGGTTTTTGTCCAATCTCTTCCTGCACCCCTTACATCACCTTTCTTCTGAGAATTGTCAGTCCATTCCCTTTCTATGCCCCTGATTCTATTATATTCACCAGATTATTCTGTTTATCAGATTTTTTATTCACTTGATTTTTAGATTCACTTGTTGATAGGTATAGATTTGTTATCATTTTGTTATTCATAATTTTTATCTTTACCTTTTTCTTCTTCTTCCTCTTCTTAAAGAATACCCTTCAGGATTTCATGTAATCCTGGGTTGGTAATGATGAACTCATTTAGCTTCTTCTTGTCTTTGAAGGTCTTTATCTGACCTTCAATTCTGAATGATAGCTTTGCTAGGAAGAATAATTTTCCTTGTAGCTTCTTGCTATTCATCACTTTGAATCTTTCTTGACACTCCCATCTGGCCTGCATAGTTTCTCTTGAGAAATCAGCTGACAGTTGTATGGATACTCCCTTATAGGTAGCAAACTGTTTTTCTCTTGTTGCTTTCAAGATTATCTCCTTGTCTTTTGACCTTGGCACTTTAATTGTGATGTGTCTTAGTGTGGTCCTCTTTGGATTCCTTTTGTTTGGGGTTCTCTGTGCTTCCTGGACTTGTAAGTCCATTTCTTTTACTTGTTGGGGGAAGTTTTCTGTCACATTTCTTCAAATAGGTTTTCAATATCTTGCTGTCTCTCTTCCGGCACCCCCATAATTCTGATATTGGTACACTTGAAGTTGTCCCAGAGGTTCCTTACATTATCTTCACATTTTTTGGACTCTTTTTTTTTTGGTTGGGTTTTTCTTGCTTCCTCCTATTTCAAGTCTTTGTTTTGATTCTTGGGGTCTTCTAGTCTGCTGTTGGATTTCTGTATATTATTATTTATTTCTGATAGTAAATGCTTAATTTCTGATCAGTCCTTTTCCATTTTTTTTGGCATTCTTGAGGATATCACTAAGTTTGTTGTGGTTTTAAGAAGATTCTTGAGTAACCTTATAAATGTGGTTTTCAACTCTATGTCCAGTAGTTTGCTTTCCTCGAATTCTTGCATTCATGACATGTTTCTTTGTCTCTGCATGTTGGCTGCTTCCCTGTGTTGATGGAGTGGCTTTGTGTGCTAGTTGTCCTTTATGGCCCAGTAGCTCTGCCTCCCCAATCACCTGAGGTGGACACTCTTGGTTCACCCCTTTGTGGGCTGGGTACCCAGTCTTTTTGTAGTTAAGCCTTGGTACTCTGGTAGGAATTGACCTCCAGGCCAAGTGACTGTGAGGATTAGCTGTGTCTATAATGGAAGAATTGTTGTGCTGGAGACACCCCTATGGGGCAGGACTTGCTTCATTGGGGCTTTGGTGCTCACGGAGTCTGCCTCTTGAGTGTGTCACTTACATATGTGAGGAGTTGAAATCTGGTGTTGTCTCACAGTGACCTCTAGGTACACTGGCTCCTGGGTCTCCAAGGAGGTGCAAGTCAGCTACTGTCTGAGGCCACCCAGCAGGAGCTACAAGAAGATTTGCAGATTTCTCTTCTTTGCTTGGAGTTTGAAAGTTTTGGAGTTGTCTGATACAGTTGCAGTTTGTTCAATTAAACTGCTAAAGGGCAGGCCATTCATATGCAAAAGCCATTGCACACAGCAGGTGTGTTTGTAAATTGGGCAGGACAGGGAATTACTAGGCTTGGGTGTGGCAAACAGTGATGGCTTCCAGTCAGCCCTCTCTGCTGCATTCTTTTCCTTGTATCATGTCCTGTGTCCCATGCCCCAGTGCAGTAAACAATGATTCATGTGTGCACCTCTGCAAGAAGGCCACCCTCTCTTTCTGACCAAATGGCTGACTCCAGTTTCTCCCTGTATGAGTCTGAGTCCCCAGAATCTCACTGGAAACTGGAGTTCAGAGCAGTTGGGAACTTTTAACTCCCTCCCAATTGAAGAAAACAGGCACGCCAGCCCAATTCACCCGCAACTCCATACCTCTGTCTTTATGAGCTCTCCATGCACTTTTTCTTTCCTTCTAGATGTAGAACTCCACTCTGCCAGCTTTCCCGAGGTTCTGGGGGGTAGCCATTTAGTCTTTTAGTTCTAGTTTTGGTGTAGTTGTAAGAGGCAGCACATATAGGTCTATAACTTATGCTGCCATCTTGATTCTTGATCAATTATCTATCAGGATATCAACCTTTTGAGGAGTAATCACTGCTCAATCTCCTCACCCTCATTCAGATCATATACAATGGAAACATGATCAACCTATATGGGTGGATTATATTCATGAATTAATTCAGGAAAAAATAGAGGCAGGGCACATAGAGCCTTCCAATAGTCCTTGGAATACACCTCTATTTACTATACTTAAGAAGGCGCCAGGAAAATGGCAATTGTTACATGAGTTTAGAGCAATTAATACTACTATGCGTACCATGGAAGCTTTACAGCCTGGACTCCCAGTGCCTTTGCAAATCCATCTAGATTGGTCTCTTATTGTAGTAGATTTTAAGGATTGTTTCTCCCCTTGGCACCTCAAGATAAAAATAGATTTGCATTTTCAGTGCCAGCTATTAATAATATAGAATCCATAAAAAGATATCAATGGAAAGTTTTGCCTCAAGGCATGGCCAATGGCCCCACCTACTGTCAAAAATATATAGCTCAAGTTGTTCAGCCTTTAAGGGGCAAATATTCCCGATGTTACATTATTCATTACATGGATGATTTGCTTTTAACAAGTCCATGGGAAGAGCAGACTTTGGCAATGTAAAAATTGCTCCAGAAAAGGTACAGAAAGAAACACCTTTCAAATATCTGGGAACCAAAATTGAAACCCAATGTATTAGGCCTCAAAAGGTGGAAATATGATTGTCTTAAAACTTTTAGGGACTTTCAAAAATGACTAGGGTACATTAACTGATTGATAACCTTATCTGAAAATCTCTATAGGAGAAATGACAAATTTACTTATTATACTTATTGGTGACCCATAGGTTGAGAAATGCTGCTGTAGAGCCTAAGACCATCAGAAACACAGCTTTTACATAATGAATCATAACAGTAGCAAAATTACAGTTATGAAGTATCAATGAAAATAATTTTATGGTTGGGAGTCACAACAACATAAAGATCTGTATTAAAGTGTCCGAGCATTAGGAAGTTTGAGAACCATTGACTATGGCATCAATCTTCTAAAACTGTGGTTACATATGTAGAACTTATGGTTCAATTGATATCTAAATTTAGAAAGTGCTGCCAGCAGCTTAGAGGAGAACCCCAATGCATTTACCTTCCTCTCACTGGAAAACAATTAAAAAATATTATTTCAAACTGATTTTAATTGGAAAATTGGACTAAGTGGATATTCAGGGAAACTTAGTTATCACCTATTAAAAAACAAATTACTACAAGTTTTATATTATACCCCTTATTATACAAAAAAATTCTAGGCAGGAACCTATTCCTGCAGCAATAACTGTTTTTACTGATGGATCATCAAATGGTAAAACTGCCTATCATACAATGAGTTCAGACCGACTCATACTGATAAGTCATACTTCTGTACAAATAATTGAATTAGAGGCCATTAAGGCTGCATTGCAGGATTTCCAAGAGCTTCTTAACAGCATCTCTGGCTCTCCTTATGTTGTGGACCTAGTGAATAGAATTGAAACTGCTTTGTTAAAATGGCTCAGTGACCAACGTTTATTTTTTTACTATTTAAACAAGGTAAGCAGAATATGCAACAGAGACAATATTCTTTTTATATAACTGACATCAGGGCTCACAGTGTATTTCCTGGCCAGCTAACAAAAGGAAATGCACATGCTGATCAATTGGTTGCTTTATTAAAACAGGCCTCAGAATCTCATCAGCTTTTGTATCATCCTGCCAAAATGTTGTCCAAACAACTCTCCATCACTGGACAAGAGGCAAAAGAGATTATCAGAGAATGTCTCACTTGCACGTTACATCTGCCTCAAGGGCCTAATACAGAATTAACCCTGGAAGATTGATAAGAGAACATATCTGACAAATGGATATAACACATTATATCCTTGGACACCTTGGAGCATTGCATGTCTCTGTATATACCTTTTCAAAGAGCCTATGGGCTACTGCATCTACAGGGAAAATGGCAAAAGAGGTTATTAATCATTGCCTAGCTGCTTTTGCCATCATGGCAATTCCAAAAATAAAACTGACAATGGACCTGCTTATACAAGCTGTCATTTCCAGCCATTTTGAAAAAAGTGAAAAATTCAGCATGTTACAGGAATTCTATATAATTCACAGGGACAGGCAATCATAGAACACCAGGATCCTAGGCTAAAATCCCAACTTGAAAAACAGAAAATGGGGAATATGGGGAAATCGCCTGTAGGTAGGCTACATTAAGCCTTAATTACTTTATATTTTTTTCACTGTGATGTCAACAGCAAGACACCCATGGAAATAAACTGGTGTCAGAATAAATCAAAGGAAAATGGTCTGGTTAAATGGAAAGATCCCGAATCTGGTTTATGGCAAGGCCCCAATCCCCTGTTAACATTTGGTCAAAGGTATGCTTGTATATTTCCAGAAATTTCTCGAAGCCCATGTGAATTCCCATAAGAAATATTAAACATCAGCATGGATCTGTGGGAAGAATGGGCTAGGTTAATGAGGATCTTGCACCTGGAGCCACACCTTAGAGCTGCAGACAATCCACTACCCCAGCCTCAGATAGCAGTCCCAAGCACCCACTGAAGATAAGGAGTAGGATGAGAAGGAGACAAATCGCCCAGAGGTCACCAAGGGGATGGTGAAGAAGATGGTCCAGAAATCTGAGCAAATTTGTGAGGAGACCAGAACCCCAAGAATGCCTGAGAATTTCTTTCTGGCCATACTAGCAGTCATCAGCTTTGCAGTAATGCTACCGGGACAAATAGGGAAGTATTTTGGACTTATGTTCCTGATCTGTTGGAAACCAAACATTGTTCTCACTAAATGGATGTAAAAGGAGGCCAGAAGGCTGGTCACCCATAACTGCTCTGAAAGGTCAGAGCTAATCACTCACTGTTTACTTGAAACATTGTTGGCTGAAGCAACCTCTACCTGTTTGTTTCATGTTAATTTCTGTTTTGTTATTTCCTGCCTAAAGGCTAGGGGTGTATCCCAAAGCTTTAATAAAAGGGAGAAAAAGGCCAGAGCAAGTGCCAGTTCTTTACACTAGAGAAAGGCTCCCGCCTGGCCCCCCAATATCGCCCAATTAATGTTTTCTAGTCTCTCTTTCCGTTTACGTGCGGTCTCCTTCAGAACCCGAACCCTGAACTGGGAACCCTGAACCACGCTGGACATGGAAAGTTCTCACATCTGGCACCCAACAGGGGATGTGGAAAGAGGTGCCCACATCTGGCACCTGACCGTGGGAGGTCTGGAGAAGGTATTATTCGCCTAAGAGCGAAGGAAGGGAAAATTCACCAAGGAAAATGGTGAGGGAAGATTCACCTAAGAAAAGGTGAGGGGAATTCAATGTACGCAAAGCCCACGGATTAACTACAGAGTTGCCATGTGTAAGTAGGGTGGGAAGGTCTTTTGCAGCCAGGCTAATGGGGAAGAATTAGTTTATAAATATAAAGTAAACTTTATTGTAGACTTTTGGTTTGCATGCTTAAATAATGTGGTTTCTTGTTCAAGTTAAAATCTTAGTTTGCATTTTGAATCTGAAATCTGTAATAAGTGAAACTCCACTGCTGGAACCGCCTCTGGTGTGGAGAAATTCAAAGCTGGCAGGAGAGGGCAAGGCTCTCTGCTTTACTGAAGGTTTTATTTAAAAATTATAGGAAAACTCGCAGGGAAATGCTAATCTTGGCCAAATTAGGTGCTAGTTATTACTTTGGAAAGCGAAAAAGAAAGAAAAAATTTAAGATCTGACTTTATCTTTTAAGCATGAAAAGAAATTCGGCCAGATCTCTTACTGATGCTTTCCCCTGAAGTAAGCAGGATTTCCAAGAACCAATATGATCTCTGATTCCTTTTACTCTTCGAACTTAGTGAATAGAATTGAAACTGCCTGGTTGAAATGGGTTAGTGACCAAAGTTTATTTTTATTATTTAAACAAGTCCAGCAAATTGTACAACAAAGACAATATCCCTTTTATATCACTCACATCGTAGCCTATAGTGTCTTACCTGGTCCTTTAAAAAAAGGAAATGCACATGCTGATCAATTGGTCGCTTTATTAAAAGAAGTCTTAGAATCTCATTAGCTTTTACATCAGCCTGACAAAATGCTGTCTAGACAATTCTCAATCACTGGACAGCAGACAAAACAGATTATTAAGGAATGTCCCACTTGTATGTTACATCTACCTCAAGGGCCGAGCACAGGAGTCAACCCTAGAGGTTTGCTAAGAGACCATATCTGGCAAATGGATGTAACACATTATACTTCCTTTAGATGCCTTGGGGCATTAGGTCTCTGTAGACACCTTTTCAAAAGTAATATGGGCTACTGCATCTACAGGAGAAAGGACAAAACAGGTTATTAATCATTGCTTAGCTGCTTTTGCCATCATGGGAGTTCCAAAAAATATTAAAACTGATAATGGGCTTGCTTACATAAACTGTAAATTCCAGGAATTCTGTAAAAGGTGGAAAATTCAGCACATTACAGGAATACCATATAATTCTCAAAGACAGGCCATTATTGAAGGACAGCATCAGAAACTAAAATCCCAACTTGAAAAACAAAAAGAGGGGATGATGGAGAAATCACCTGTGGGTAGGCTGCACCAAGCCTTTATTACTTTAAATTTTTTCACTTGTGATGCTAATGGACAGACACCTATGGAACTACATTGGTGTTAGGATAAAACAAAAGGAAATGGTCAAGTTAAATGGAAAGATCCCGAATCTGGTTTATTAATCTTTGGGATAGGGTATGCTTGTATATTTCCAGAAAATTTTTCCAAGCCCGTGTGGATTCCTGCTAGAAATATTAAACTGCAACTGGAATCCAAGAGAGAAACTAGTCAGACTAATAAGGACTTTGCACCTGGAGCCACACCGTGCAGCTGCAGACAATCACAGTCACAGAGAGCAAGGACTCCAAGCAATCCACTGAAGAAGAGGATCAGAAGGAGGACAAGTAGAAGAACAAACAGCCCAAAGACCACCGGGAGCATGGTAATGAGGATGGTCAGACGTCTAAGAATGTATTTCTTGCAATACCAACAGTTATCACCTGTACGGTAATATTACCTGGGGCACATAGGGAAGTATTTTTGACTTATATTCCTGACCCTTCATGGGTAAGAACCCTTAGATGTACCGATTCCCCTGTTTCTTGTAGTCTCTAAGAAGGGCAAAATGAAGTAACTAAATATTTCTTAAAATTCCAACATTAGAATTTAAAATGACAAAAAGCCCATAGCTGCCTGTATCCTCAAGCTAGCGGCGGGGCAACATTTGTGGCTTGTGAATCAGACAAACACTTACTAAATTTCTTTTGCTTTTTAAATTAAGATACCTACTTTAATTAATAAATTAGCTTTTTAAATAATAATCAAGGTTTTTAGCTAAATAAAGAGCCAATGTTTTTGTAAGCAATTTGATTAAGTATGCTAATAAAGTAACTAAGAAATTGTGTATATAAAAAGAAATTGATAGCCAGTTTGAAATTGAATTGTCATGGCCTAGAAAAAAAAGAATATCCTTATATAATATTATTCTACAATGTCATTATAATTTTTTTGACAAATATCCCAAACAAACTTACAATCTAATTCTCTGAATATTTGGTAGGAATTTAAAAAAAAATAATATAAAAGGGATTGAGGCAGTGAGAAGGCACTTGAGCATTCTACATTGGTTTTCCTTGCTCTTTTTGCCAAGAGGGACCCTCCCACAGCTGTCGCCTGAGCTTTCTGTTCATGCTGAGGTTGAAGCCTCATGGTGGCTGGTACCATGAATCTGTCTCTCACCCAGTGGTGTGAGCTGGGCCCTCCCTGGAGAAGAAGCCTGGATTTCCCAAGATATGTGATCAGTGCCTGGACCCTGCCAGCAGGCGAGGGGATCCCAAGGCAGGTACTGGGTGTGGAGGCCACAAAGGCATCGGCTACCAAGGAGACGGAACTGAACTTCACATCAATCTGCTTGGCCCCAGAGGATGGCTGGTTAGCCAGTGACGGGTAAGATTCCCCAGAGGAGCAACAACCTAAGACAGGCACAGTCACAGAGGGGCCATCAGGAGAAAACTATGGGATTAACAGAGGTGAGGCACAGATCCTCACCCCCACAACACTGCAGGGGCTTGAACCTTAGCCATTTCTGAGGGAGGTCTACTGCCCCCTGACTGCTTCACTTCCCATGCCCAGCTCCGATCGGGACCCAGGTGACAAGACAGAGACTTGGCCCAGCTCCATTCAAGACACAGATGACAGACAAAGATTTGGTGCAGCTCATATTGGGACCCAGCAACAGACAGACTTGGCTGAGAGCTGCCCTATATTCTAAATCCAACTTAACACCAGGAATGCTCAGGGCCTACTCAAGAATACAAATAATCCTTTCCACTAATATTTACAGGATAAAACTAAGATTGTTGTTAGAATATTAAATTTAACAATAAAATAGTTTAATTTTCAAATTAATTTAATTGGTTAAATGAAATAGGTGAATATTCAAGAAAATTTAATTGTACTGGAAAAAAGCTGTTCATAAAGTATTAAAATTTTCTTTTGGTAGTTTATTGCATGGTACAATTAGTTAACATGCAATAAACATAAAGCAGTCATATTTACATTATAAAAAGTTTCCAAAAGCCTAATAATTAAATAAAAAAGGGGGATTAGTACAGTAATATTATGTAAGGAAAAGTATCCTGTAAACAAAGTAGATCTAGAAATTTTTTTTTTTTTTTACTTAACAGCAAGACACCCCTGAAAAACATACATAGTATTAAAATAAGCCAAAGGAAAATCATTTGGGCAAAAATAAAAAGGATCCAAAGTCAAACTTACAGAAAAAAATTCCTTTACTAACTTTTGGTTGAGAATGTTTATATATTTTCAGAAAAACAGCTCCAAGTCCATGTGAATTCCTACAACAGAGTATGCTCCAGCTATGAAGACAAGAGGAGAAACAGTCCAGAAATGGAAGATGTTGAGGACACCTTGCCATCCTAACAGTCAGCAGCTGTGCATCAATGTAGGTTGCCCAGGACCAAACTAGAGAGGGTCAGACCTGCATTGCCACCATTTGTCCATCATCCAGAACTGAAATATCATTACTAAAATGTACACTCAGAAAAGTGTTGGACATTGAAACTGGGACTCAAAGGACAGTT
The DNA here is from genome assembly GCA_011751065.1 of Lasiurus cinereus. Lineage (NCBI taxonomy): Eukaryota > Metazoa > Chordata > Mammalia > Chiroptera > Vespertilionidae > Lasiurus > Lasiurus cinereus. Next base: position 10,204 of record JAAGEH010001442.1, read on the forward strand.
GGCCCAGAAAGAAAGATACTATAGACTTATTCATTTACCTCTTAGCATAGCCATTGTTGCTTGTCTTATTTTTTGTACTTAATATTTATTTCTAGTCTGTAGATGCAAGATTTTTTTAGAGGAAAGAAAACAGGGGAGATGTCAGAAACTAAACATTGTTCTCACTAAATGGATGTAAACAGGAGACCAGAAGGCTGGTCAACCTTAACTGTTCTGAAAGGTCAGAGCTAATCACTCACTGTTTAGTTGAAACATTGTTGGCTGAAGCAACCTCTACCTGTTTGTTTCATGTTAATTTCTGTTTTGTTATTTCCTTCCTAAAGGCTAGGGGTGTGTCCCAAAGCCTTAATAAAAGGGAGAAAAAGTCCAGAGAAAGTGGCAGTCCTTTCCACTAGAGGAAGGCTCCCGCCTGGCCCCCCAATATCGCCAAATTAATATTTTCTAGTCTCTCTTTTCTTTTGTGAGCAGCCTCCTTCAGAACCCAAACCCTGAACCGGGAACCCTGAACCATGTGGGACATGGAAAGAGGTTCCCACACTGATCCTCCATGAATAAGACCCCGTACATGTGCTCACACCCCACCTAATGTAGTCACCAATAACAACAAACACTTTGGTCGCCCAGCAGGGCCACAGGTGGAGTGAGGAAGTATATGGACAAAGTACAATTACATGGGTGTTGCCACCTAGCTTCCCTATTGGATGACACAAACCACAACTCGTTTGTGTGTAAAATTAAAAAGAGGTTTCTGGCTAACATGGACACGAAAGGAGGGGAAGCAAAAGCCCAAATGAATCTACCTTACTACCACTACTTGCTGTGGGGAGAGGTACAGTAAATAACTTTACTAAGTCAGCTCCCCCCACAACACATGCACACTAAGCCATTATGTAAAAAGTCTTATAAATGGCACCACATCCAGGAAGAAGTTAATTGGCAGGCTGTTATAGTGACCATTCCACCAGCAGCAAACAGTTTTTCCTTTGTGGACTGGAGCTACTATGGGTTTGCATATAGTAACAATCACGCCTTAAAATGGAAGGGGAATGTATCCTATCTGTATATTGAAGGAAATCACTCCATTTACTGGCATGGAGAAGGATTTGTTGGATCTCAATTTCAACATGACAGATAGCCTCTACAAAATAAACAATGGAAAATAGCTGCTGCACTTGCACCTATTAAACATTATACATTTTAACTATAGCTCAGATAATTCCATTTGTACCTTATGAGGAACTCCCAATAAGACAGTATTTGCCACCACCTGTGTACTTGATCCATTTGTACTCCTCCCAGGCCCCATCCAGATGCAACTTAATATTACCAGCCATATGTATGAGGTGTCATGCACAGGCTGCACACTATCCCATTGTACTAATTTTACAATCCAAAGGGATTCCCTCATGATTTCAAAACAACATGCTTTCACTTAATTCCTTACTAATCTAACCAAACGTTGGGAATCTCATCAAACCTGTTACATGACCTGTTAAAAATCTTAAAAAGACAAAAGAGATTTCCTGGGATGTTAATTGCAGGACTCTTTGCCCTTGTAATGTTACTTAATTCTGTGGACATTTCTACAGCATCCATGGTACAAACTTTTCAAACTTCTCACCAGCACCTGCCCATGTTCCTGGGAGTGGGCCAAGCCAATCAGCACGGGCCATGCTCTGGGAGTGACCCTATAAGCACCTGCCCTTGCTCCCAGGCATGGATGTAGCCCAGTGGTACTGGCCCGGTGTGCCAGAAATGGCCCTAGCCCACCAGCATCATCCCGAGCAATATAAAGTGGCCATAGGCTATCAACACGAGCCGTACTCTCTGAAGTGGCCCTAGCACAGCAGCACCAGCAGTACTCTGTGGAGTGGCCCTATCACACGAGCACATGCCCATTCTCCTGGGAGTGGCCCTAACCCACTAGCACCTGCCCCTGCTCTTGGGTGTGGTCCTAGCCAATAAGCAGCTGCTCGTGCTCCTCGGAGTGGCCCTAACCCAGCAGCACCTGCTCATGCTCTTGGGAGTGGCTCTAACCCAGCAGCACCTGACCATGCTCTTGGGAGTGGTCCTAGCCCAGCAGCACCTGTCCATGCTCTTGGGAGTGGCTCTAACCCAGCAGCACCTGTCCATGCTCCTGGGATTAGCCCTATCCCAGCGGTACCTGCCCGTGCTCCTGGGAGTGGCCCTAGCCCACCAGCACCTGCCCCTGTTCCTGGGAATGGCCCTTGCACAGCAGCACCTGCCCACACTCCTGGGATTGGCACTGGCCCACCATCACCTGCCTCTGCTCCTGGGAGTGGCCCTAGCACACCAGTATGGGCCCGAGCTACATGGAGTGGTCCTAGCCCATCAACACTAGCCCATGCATCTGGTACTGACCATAGCCCAAAACCACCTTCCTCTGCTCCTGTGAGTGGACCTAGATCAGCAGCACCTGCCTGTGCTCCTAGGAGTTGCCCTAGCCATTCAGCACCTGCCCCTGCTCCTGGGAGTGGCACTAGCCCACCAGCACCTGCCTCTGTTCCTGGGAGTGGCCCTAGACCCCCACCACCTGCCCCTGTTCCTGGGAGTGGCCATAGCCCAGCAGTACCTTCCATTGCGCTGTGGAGTGCCCTAGCGAACCAGCACCTGCCCATGCTCCTGGAGTGGCCCTAGCCCAGCAGCACCTGCCTATGCTCCATGGAGTGTCCATGGACCACCATCACCTGTCCATGCTTCTGGGAGTGGCCCTAGCACACCAGCACCTACCTTTGTTCTTGGGAATATCCCTAGCCCACCCACCAGCACTTCCCTGAGCTCTGTGGAGTGCCCTAGCCCACCTGCACCTACCTTTGTTCTTGGGAATATCCCTAGCCCACCCAACAGCACTTCCCTGAGCTCTGTGGATTGCCCTAGCCTACCATCACCTTCCCGAGCTCTCTGTAGTGCTCTAGCACACCAGCAGGTGCCCATGCTCCTGGGAGAGGCCCTAGCCCACCAGCGTCTGCCTGTACTTGTGGGAGAGGCCCTGTCAAACATCACGAGCAGTGCTCTGAGAGTGGTCCTAGCCCACATGCACCTGCCCGTGCTCTGTGGAGTGCCCTAGCCCACCTGCACTGGCTGTGCTCCCGGGAGTGGCCCTTCCCCAACACACAGGCCCCGGCTTCCAACAGTTGCCCTCCTGCAGCATCACCAGCAGTGTTCTGTGAAGTCATCCTAGGCTACTAGCACCAGCCTAGATTCCGTGTACTGCCACTAGCCCATCATTACCAGCCCTTATTTCAAGGAGTGTATGAGCCCACCAGCAATGTCCGTGCTCCTGGTACTGGCCCTAGCCCATCAGCCCCACAGTGTTCCTTTGTAGGAGTGCTAACCCACCAATACCAGCCCCTGATCCCAGGAAGGGCCCTAGCCCACCAGCCCCTGCCCTTCCTCCTGGGAATGGCCCTCACCCACCGGCCCTCCCCTTGCTCATGGGAGTGTCCGAGCCTACCAGCACAGGACCAGGCTGCCAGAACTGGCGCTAGCCCACCAGCACCTTCCCGTGCTCTGTGAGAGCCCTTACTCACCAGCACCTGCTTGTCCTCCTGAGAGTGGCCCTAGCCCAACAGCACCAGTCCTTGCTCCTGGAAGTGGCTCTAGCTCAGCAGCACCTGCCCTTGCTTCTGGGAGTGGCCTTAGCACATCAGCACCTGCCCCTCTTCCAAAAAATGTCCGAGTCCACCAATAGTGGCCATGCTCCTGGGTGTGGCCATGGACCACCATCACCAGCCCGTGCTTCTGGGAATGCCCTAGCCCACCACCACTGGGCAAGGCGCCGTGGAGTGACCATAGTCCACCAGCACCAGCCTTTGCTCCTGGGAGTGGCCTTAGCTCCTGGGAGTGGCCTTAACCCGCTCATTTAATTTTTTCTCTGGACATTGTTGTTTTTCTTCTCAATGCTCATGCATTACTCTCTAAGGAACGTTCTTTACTGTAAATAAGAATCAATGGAGAATCCAAGATGGCGGCATAGGTAAACACCTACACTGCTGCCTCGCACGACAATTTCAAACTACAACTAAAAGACAGAAAGGACATCATCCAGAACCACGGGAAAGCTGGCTGAGTGTAAGTTCTACAGCTAGAAGGAAAGAGAGGGGCTCACAGAAACCCAGAGGAGCTGCAAAAAGCTGAGGTATGGAGACGCATACACTGAGAGAGCGGGTGCCAGAGTATCTGGCTGGCTTTCTCTGGAGGGAGGGAAACAGAGACTCCCAATGGCATTGAACCCCTTATCTTATGACACTAAACCCCAGATCCAGCTGAAACTCATATGGGGGGAGTTTGGACTGTGAAAAGGGAGAGGTGCACGGAAATTTAGGGGAGTAGCAAAAGATCAGAGGGCTGGAGGTGCACACGGCACTGCGCAGAGGACAGATTGCTGATTGTGCTGCTGGCTTTCGAGAGTGGGAGGGAGACAGACCCTCGCAACTGTGCCACAAGTGAATCCACTAAGCCCCTGTTTCAGAGGAAACCCTGGAGACCTAGATTCCTGTAGTCCTGGTGCACAGGGGAGCTGGAAAGACATCGGTCTAGAGGCACTGCGGGCAAGTGCACACAAGGACCGCTCCAGTGATTACCCAGTCAAGTGAGACTCAGGAGCCATGGAGGGCTGGGCTGACTGGAAGGCAAGGCGGTCCCTTAAGCCCTGAGACTCCACCCATCCCAAGCTCAACAAAGGCTTCTTCGGTTTTGTAAGTCTGGTATCATAAGGCTGAATTCAACACAGAAGTTTCCCCGGCATAGTGAAAATGCCGAGACAAGGGAAGGGATCACAAAGAAAAGAAATGGAGGGAAAAAAAATGACTAGATAGAGAGTTCAAAACCACACTTAAAACGTTTTTCAAGAATATGCTAGAAAAGATGGATAAATTTATCAATTCCCAAGAGGAGATGCAAAAGGACCAACTAGAGATGCAAAAGATCCAACTAGAGATGATGGATAAATTTAGCGAGTCCCAAGAGGAGATGAAAAAGGACCAACTAGAGGCACTGACTGAAGTAAAAATATTATACAGAGTCCTAACAGCAGAGTAGAGGATGCCAAGAATCAAGTCAAAAATTTGAAACATAAACAAGCAGAAAACACTCAACTGGAAAAGCAAGAAGAGAAAAGAATACAAAAATGTGAAGATAATGTAAGGAGCCTCTGGGACAGCTTCCAGCTTACCAACATCATAATTGTGAGGGTGCCAGAGGAAGAGAGAGAGCAAGATACTGAAAACCTATTTAAAGTAATAATGACTGAAAACTTCCCACATCTGGTAAAAGAAATAGACTTACAAGTCCAGGAAGCACACAGAACTCCATATAAAAGGAATCCAAAGAGGACCACACCAAGACACATCATAATTAAAATACCAAGAGCAAAAGACAAAGAGAGAATATTAAAAGCAGCAAGAGAAAAACAGTTCATTACCTACAAGGGAGCACTCATACGACTGTCAGCTGATTTCTCAACAGAAACGATGCAAGCCAGATGGGAGTGGCAAGAAATATTCAACGTGATGAATAGCAAGAACCTACAACCAAGAATAATCTATCGAGCAAAGCTATCATTCAGAAGTGAAGGGCAGATAAAGAGCTTCACAGAGAAGAAAAAGCTAAAGGAGTTCATCAACTCCAAACTAATATTATATGAAATGCTGAAAGGTACTCTTTTAGAAGAGGAAGAAGAAAAAGGTAAAAGCCAAAAAATTATGAACAATAAATACATATCTATCAACAAGTGAATCTAAAAATTAAGTGAATTAAAAATTTGATCAACAGAATAAACTGGTGAATATAATAGAATCAGGAGCACAGAATGGGAGTGGACTGATAATTCTCAGGGGGAAAGGGGTGACGGGTATACAGGGAGAGACTGGACAAAAATCATACACCTATGGATGAGATCAATGGGAGGGAGGTAAGGGCAGAGGGAGGGTTGGGAGCTGGGTGGAGGGGTGCTATGGAAGGGAAAAAAGAAACAAATGTAATAATCTGAATAATAACAATTTAATTGAAAAAAAAAAGAATCAATGACCTTGACCTTCTAGTATCCCTCTTTGAAACTGTAACATTTGTCATATTGTGACTATGTCAGATTAGCTACAGGGGACACAATTTAATTCATATAAACTTCTGATTTCTAGAACACCATGCCTCCTGATCCGGACCTCACTTGAAATGCAAAGAAAGTTGTCCCTACTTAATTGAATCATTAAAAACATAAACCTAAGAAAAAGACTTTTTCTATCTCCTTACATTATATTTCTACATGTTTTTTCAAAGCTTAAACTACCTACATATGTCTAGCAGTTTTTTTGCATGTAATCATAATTAATTAGAGAGAGAGAGACGGAGGGTGGGGGCAGAGAAACATCCATGTGACAGAGAAACATGGAATGGTTCCTAGGATCCCAGCCTTACCCTTTGTTGTGCACAGGAGGACAGCCCAGCTGTCAGCAGCTCTTACACAGGTTTCTATGTGGCTAACACACAGCATCCTTATTCTTGTAAAACTGGGAGAGGGAAACAAAAAACAGCTTAGCACAGAAGAAGGAATAGGAGAGACCAGGAGGGGCACATTGGCCCTCTAGACAGGAGCTGTGGGGAGCTGTGGCTCCTGGAGCAATAAAACTCCAAGTGACAAAAGTGAGCAGAGAAAGCTGGCCTCACTTGTGGCCCAGCTCTCATCCTGACCACAGCCTCATAGCCAGCCCCCCACTGCCCTCAGTTTATCCCCCAGCTCCTCCCATGCTCCCTCTCCCCTCAGTTCATCCCACTGCTCCCCTCTCTCCTCAGCTCATACCCTGCTCTCCTCTCCCCTCAGTTCATCCCCCTGTTCCTCTCCCTCATCACCTCCTTCTACTGTTCCCTCTCCCTTCAGTTCATTCCCCTACTCCCCTTTCACCTCAGTACCTCCCACTGCTACCATCCCTCTTCAGCTCCTTCATCAATTCCCTCTCCCCTCAGTTCATCCTGCTCCTCTTCTCTCTCCTCAGCTTCTCCTACTGCTCGCTCTCCCCTCAGTCCATTTCCCTGCTTCCCTCCCTCCTCATTTCCTCCTACTGCTCCATCTCCCCTCACTCCATTCCCCTGATCCCCTCCTTCCTCATCCCCTCTGCCACACTCCCTTCCTTTCACCCTCTGCTCCACTCTCTCCCATCTCCTCCCAATGCTCCTTCTCCCCTCAGTTCATACCCCAG
>JAAGEH010001443.1:0-14084 GCA_011751065.1 Lasiurus cinereus
CGTCCTCCGGAGGCCCCGGCCCGGCGGGCCCGGCGGGCGCCGAGGCGGCCAAGCAGTGCAGCCCCTGCTCGGCGGCGGCGCAGAGCTCGTCGGGGCCCGCGGCGCTGCCCTACGGCTACTTCGGCAGCGGCTACTACCCGTGCGCCCGCATGGGCCCGCACCCCAACGCCATCAAGTCGTGCGCGCAGCCCGCCTCGGCCGCCGCCGCCGCCGCCTTCGCGGACAAGTACATGGACACGGCCGGGCCGGCGGCCGAGGAGTTCAGCTCCCGCGCCAAGGAGTTCGCCTTCTACCACCAGGGCTACGCGCCCGGGCCTTACCACCACCACCAGCCCGTGCCCGGCTACCTGGATATGCCCGTGGTGCCGGGCCTCGGGGGCCCCGGCGAGTCGCGCCACGAGCCCCTGGGGCTGCCCATGGAAAGCTACCAGCCCTGGGCGCTGCCCAACGGCTGGAACGGCCAAATGTACTGCCCCAAAGAGCAGGCGCAGCCTCCCCACCTCTGGAAGTCCACTCTGCCCGGTAAATGGCGCCCCCTCTTCCTCCCTCTCCGCCCCCCACCCCCCTTCTCAGCTCTGTCCTCCGCGGCTGTGCTGCAGCTTCTCCTCCGCTTGCTGCTCCCCGGTGCCCCCCGCCCCGGGGCTGCCTCTCCCTCCCGGACCTGCCCTGGCGGCGGCGGCGCTGCACCCCGGGGAGCCCGATCCCCCCGCGGACCGCCCTGGAGTGGGGGCCGGCCTCGGGCTCGCCCGCCCGCCCGCCCGCCCGGGGTGCGGGAAGGGTGGCCCAGCTTCCTGGGACCCGGCCTGGCTTCCTTCTCCCCGGGTGCCCCGCCCTCGCCAGCCCCGGACATGGCCTTGGAGCGGGGGGGAAATGGACCTGCTGGAAACGGTTTTTTACCGAATGACCCGTATCCCATCCTGGCAGAAAGGGGTTCACCGGGGAAGCCTCGCGTGCTGGGGGTTGGGGGGACCCAGAGCGGGGCCTCGGCGTCGAACCGCTGGCCGCTCAGCGCAGGCCCAGGGTGTGGGCCTGTAGGCCCGGGCGATCCAGGGAACCCTGGCGCGCTGCTGCTGGCCTGGCTGGGAGGGTGGCCGGCGTCCCGGGGAACCCCAGTTCAGGGCAGGACGAATCCCTCTCGCCACTGACCCCCTCCCCAGCCCCCAGGTTTGGGCAAAAGGCTGCGTTTTCCGTGCGTGGCCAAGAGGAGCCCCCGCGCGCGCTGCCCAGCGGGGAGCGCAGCTGAAGCTGTCCCCCACCCTCCGGGTGTCCTGGCCCCCGGGCCCCGCGTAACCTGCCTTGTCCCCTGTCTTGCAGACGTGGTCTCTCACCCCTCGGACGCCAGCTCCTACCGGCGGGGGCGGAAGAAGCGCGTGCCCTACACCAAGGTGCAATTGAAAGAACTCGAGCGGGAGTACGCCACCAACAAATTCATTACCAAGGACAAACGGAGGCGCATTTCCGCCACCACGAATCTCTCCGAGAGGCAGGTGACCATCTGGTTCCAGAACCGGAGGGTCAAAGAGAAAAAAGTCATCAACAAACTGAAGACCACCAGTTAACGGATTAAACGCGCAGAAAGGAAGGAGGCGACTTGGAAGAGAGGCTTCGGGAACTCCTCCTGGCTTTTTTTTTTTTTCTTTCCCCACCAGATCACGGTGGTAACGCTTCCCACTCACTGAAGACGGGGAAAGAGAAAGAGAGACACTGGCATTTCGCTCTCCTGAAGAGGGGGAATCTCTTTCTCCTGCGGGGAATCAACTGTTGTTTTTTAAAACTTTTAAGCCATCATGGTCAAGACTGCCGATTCTTCCACCAGACCGATGCGCGACAAACTCTGGTGTCAAATGTCAGCCCCCAAATACGCATTTTTTCAGATACATGGCGCCTTTACTGAAATCTTGTGAGTATTTATGTGACCGTTGTGTTGGAGGACATCCCGTTAGGGCGGTGATAACCCCGAAAACCGGTGACAGGAGCAAGAGGCTGTCGTAAACATCTGCTGGTCCTTCGCTTGTCCATCGCCAGCCCCTTTGCACGTTGGGTGCGGCTCAGGTAACCCTTAGTGGAAACCCCACCGTGGTGGTTGTACATTCTGCAGAAGGTGCCGTGTGTAGAGGTGGAGGGGGAGAGAGAAGAAGGTACCGAAGTCATGATGGTGGACTGTTTTCTGTGAGAGGGAGGCAGGGGCAGAAAGCTCTCCCCAGGATCATTTGTCTTGGTAGCCAGACAACCGGCTGAGCCTTGGAGGCTGCGAGGGAGCCCCACGTTTGGAATGTCCTTCTGACAATAATCTTTATTTTGCTTCTAGCAAGCATGTTTTGTAGCATTTCGACTATGTTTTCTGCCCTGAGAGAATTTCCTCTCCAAAGGATTGGACCTCATTTTTTAAAAATATATATATATATTCAAAACATCAGACAATTCACGGAATTCACTTCATGTCAGATCTCAAGATCTAAGAGGTGCCACCCGAACATGGTGGACTCTGTTTTAAATATAAAATTAAAAATTTTTTCCCATTTAAATTGCCGTTTCCCCATATGTACTAAAGATAATGCGGAAGAAATGATTTTTCTTTTTTCTTTTTTGGGAAAACTTGGAATGAAAATCCATTACCCCGAAACGTTTAGATGTTTACATTCTATACGGTGATCTGTTAAGGGATTCATATTTTCTCCTTGTTTATTGCGTTAGGAGACCGCAGTAGAGAGTTTAGGGATTCATCTCCACAGCACACTTTTAATCAAGCAGTTATTTCAGCCAGCACAGTCATTTGTTCATATTCACTATAAAATGCTATTTTGTAAATAAAGACATTCAGCACACTGTGAAAATGTATTTGTGCACCTGCTTTCCAAATATTTCGACTAAAAAATAGTAACTACGAAAACCTTAGACGTGTAGATAGTGCTCTAGCGGTGTTAATTATCTTAATAAAGTAGTCACTGCCATGAAAATCTGAAGGAAATACTCATTATTTTTCCCCTGCTAAACGTGCCCTGCACAGAAAGAAAAGGAGCAGGTTTGCCCTACACAAACCAAGGACCATTCTTTTCTATTTAGCCTCCCACCCCACCCCTCCTACAATTTTTTAAGCAAAGGGAGAAATCCCTTCAAGTAAAAACCTAAAATGTTAAAAAAAAAGTGCTTCGAAAAGGATTAAAATGCCACGGATTCTGAAAAGGGGGAAAAAGAAAGGAGGAAGAGAGAGAGTATACATTCTCAGGCTCCCTGCGGAAAATGAAAACCAGTCGTGGAGTATGAGCGATATCGAGCTGTCGAGTTTTTAAATCTGCCGTTGGGTCTGCATGCATCCGAGAGGGCAGGTTCTGATATCTGTTGAAATGACAGGACTGGGAAAGGCCTTAAACCTTGACCTTGACGAAAAAAGACAATTTGTGACCTTGACTTTTGACAGCTCATGAATTGGCCTCGGCTGGATTAGTAGATCAAGGGCGCCACCTCGCGTTGACAAGCTTCCTTGTAATTCTTCAGCTTCCAGGGAATCAAAAGGTCTTACCTTCTTCACTCCTTGGAGATTTAGTGCTCATTTCTTTGGCTCCAGATGGGGCAAATTTGAATATTATGTAAGTTATACGTGTGTCTGTACATATGTGAATACAGATCATATATGTGTGCACATATATGCCTACCAGTGTTTGTGTATATTTATATATATATATATATTTGTAGAATCTGTACAGATATAGTATCATTAATTACTGATGACCTGAGATGTTGTAATTTAAGGTAACTTCTAGAGTTGAGGTGCAAAATGTACGTGACACGATGACGTTTTCTCTCCTTTTCTTTCGTGCTAAGTTCCAGTTGTTTTCGTGGTGACTTGCTCTGAGTCAGACTCCTGCAGGTCTCCTCTAAAGCTGTACATTTTTGTTGTACAATCTAAGAGGCGTTCTTAAGTAGCCATTGTTTTTCCGGCCCTCGCCCTCCAAGGTGGTCTACCATCCTAATTACAGCTACAGGGGAGACTCTATGGCAAATAAAAAGGTTCAGATGCCTCACTAACTCTAGACTTCTAGAGTTACATTTCAGAAATTCAAAGAAACCCACCTCTTAAGAGGTCAGTCTGGAGAGCTTAAAGATCTCATGTCTGCAAAATGACCATAATCCGGAGGCAGAAGGAGAGTTGTCCTGGAGAGCTCCGAGCTGGAGGCGGGCGATCTCACACTGATGTTTGCAGACCTGCCCCTTGGCTTGTGGGAGAAATATATACATCGAGCGCGAACCACCGCCATCCAGACTACAATAACAATGAGCGTTACATTTCCTGCTTCTGACCCCTAACAACGCATCGGGGCTGCGGTTAGAGTAATAAGTAACACATACGTCTGTTTATATATTTATTATCCACAGAGGGTAACGTGTTTTTGTGGGATCCATGCTATGCACACATGTACTGCGATGGTAGTGGAACCGGGAGCCTTTCTGTGAGTGGAGGTTAATTTTATTTTTATGGCAGAGGAAAGCCATGGTGACCAGAAGAACCGTTTTCCTCGTTTTATGGAAACTACTATGGGTTGGTTTCAAACCCGATGGAAACCTCTCCAGCCGGAAGACTTGGAGCCTGTTTATAGATGGAGAATTATAGAATCTCTAACGTTGTCCTCAAAAAACAAAAAACAACAACAATGCGGTTTTGACACGTTCAGATGGAAAGGCCTTGTGACGTGCAATCAAATGTCGCTGCCCTGGGGACCCCACTTGGGGAAACAAATGCAAACGACGCTTCGGACCCACCTCCCCACGTTCTCTGCCTCTGCGCTCGAGCGACCGGCCATCCTTCTGGAGTAACAGCTTCGCTTAACGTGGTGGGAAACCCCCCTCCAAACTGGATCAAGCTGCGTGTTTACAGACAGCTCCAAAGGGGACCCTCCTGTGGACGGGGACATTTTCCTGTAGATGTCAGCAATGTCAGGAGCCTCAGGCCTAGGAAGCAGGCCAGCCCGGCTCTGCCTGCAGCGAGCGGATACCGCCCCTTTGCCAAGCCCTCGCCACTGCAGGAACTCTGGGTAAAGTAGTCATTTTTCCTTCTCTCTCCTCTCTCTCTCTGCAGTTTCTGAAACGAATGACAGAAGATATTTCAGAGTTTGTGTTTGTGTGTGTGTGTGTGTGTGTTTTAATTACCCCCTCCTTGTTCTAAAATGGTGGTTGATAATGTGGGTCTTCCCTAATCCCCCTCTTGTTTAAAATTCCCCCCCCCCCCCGCCCGATCGACCAGACAGCCTGAAAGGAAGCCTGGATTATGATGGCTCCCTCGTGCCCCCGAATCAATGAGTCTGAACCTTTAGGAGGAAAGAGATAAAAATAAAGAGGACATCCAGCAGGATTCCAGCCGCCATAGCGGGAGACCCGGGGATAACGCTGTGGAGTAGCTGATTGTGAGTGTACGTCTTTAAAGGGGAACTTTCCGAAGAAGACGCTGTAAATATATGCAGACGCCTAGACACGGTTTTCATGGATGAAGCTAGCGAAGATTTTAAATCCTGCCGTGGCCTGTCATGTTGCCATTAACATTTGTACATATGGAATTCAGGGGGTAAGAGAGAAAAAAAAAAACAACTCCTACTTTTCCCATCTGCTCTTAATGCTGTCACATTTATGAAGGTGTTTTAAGGGGATGATTGTAAAATGTCACTTTTCATTTCACTGCTCTTGGTGCCTGGTGCAGAGCTGGAGCCATCCATTTCAATTGTGCGGTGGTTGTTTGTTTTTTGTTTTGTTTTTTTCTGCAAAAAAAAAATTTTAAGAAAGACATGTTTAACCTGGTTGAAACGTTTTCTTAAAAATGCCGGGGCCGCGCCAGGCAGCGGCGGGTGGCAGTGCGTGTGCGGGCAGCGACAGCGATTTCGCCCGCTGCGGGGCTGCGGGGCTGCGGGGCTGCGGGCGGTGGGGGAGATGCGGCCTCTGCCGTCCTCCTCCCTGCGGGTCTGGGACTGGAGGCTCAGGCTCTGGACGCACACGGGGCCGCCCCGGGACTGCTCAGCCACGGCCTCGGGGGGCTCAGAGGCGCCCCCTCGGATTCGCGGGCCTCGGTGGGGGAGCGGGGGGCGCTGATGTACGCGCATTCCTTGCAACTGATGGCGTGCGGGGCAGAGCCGGGGCCTGAAGACGCAGAGGCCATTTCCCGACGCGGAGAGGCAGCGCGCAGCCCGCGGGGCTTTGTGCCTGGGGGTGGGGACGGCCCCCACCATCCGCCCCCACCAGCGGGGCCGCCGGGGGAAGGCGGGCGCCGTCGTTCCTCCTGCAAACACCCCCTTTTCTGATCCGGCTGCTCGGTCCCCGCGCCTCTGCCCGCCGCCCGCGAAGGCCGAAGCGCCGGGTGGCGCTTGGAGTTGGGTTTTCCGGGAAAGCAAGCAGCCGCCGGCGCCCCAGGCGGTCTGGTTCACGCAGGCGAGGCCTCGCCACGGTCCATTTCTGGTGTGCACGGCCTCGGGGCCGCTCAAGAGCGGGGTCCCCCAGCGCACGTTCTGACAAAGGCACCCCCAGGCCGCCGAGCCTGGGCGCGCGGCTGCCCGGGTGCGGGGGGCGCAGACCGGTGGGGACGCGCGCCCCTCGGGGGACAGGGTCCAGGCGCCAGGCCCTCCACGCCGGCCCCGGAAAGCCCGCTCCCCAAAATGGAGGCGCCAGCCCTGCCAACCGGCCTCGCTGCGAGCTCGCGGGCGCGCCCCGGGCCGCGCGGGCCGAGGTCCAGGGCCTGCACCCCCAGACACGCGCCGGCGGGCCCGGGGGGCGCAGGGCATCCGCGTGGGGAGCCGCCCGCAGCTGCAGGCTGACGTCACCGCCGCCGTGGGCCTCCCCGGGCGCGGGGTGCGGAGGAGGAGCGGGTGGAACGAATGTTTTGTGCGGGGGGCACCCTGCCCGCCCCGCCCCGCCCGCCCCGAGAAGAATCGGGCATTGACTCCCCCGGCCCCAGTGCCCGGCGGCGTGGAAGGTGGTTTGCCACGGGAAATAAAACTTGACAGGAGCCCTTTCTCTAAACGGGGTTCTGGGGAGAAGCCGTGTTTTCCTCCACCAAACACTTCCGTTTCCCGAGGAGCCGAGCGAGGGGTGGGGTGAGGTCCGAGGGGGCGAGAGCGCGCCGGGCGCGCAGGGCCCCGTCGTGGACCGGAGCAGCCCCATCCTGGCGCCCCGGCCGCCGCGGGTCCCCGCCTGGGCCCGGAGGCAGCCTGCGGCCTGGCCGCACCCCGGGCCTCGGCCCGGCGCCGCCCGCAGCCCGAGGCCAGGACCCCGCGCGCGCAAAGTTGGCACGACCCCGGGGCCCGCTTGGCACCCGCCGGGGTCCCTGGCGCTGGCTGGGGGCGGGTGGGGTCAGGCGAGAGAAGAGGGCGCTGGGGCGGGCCTTGGGCTGCTGGGCTTTTGCTCGGAGCCTCTGGGCCTCGGGAGTTGGGGGCCGGAGCTCGAAAAGGAGGTGGTGAGAGGTCTGCTGGGGGCTTTGTTCAGGCGGAGGGGCTGCGGACCCTGCACGAAATGGAAGGGAGGTTGGGGGGGGGCTGCAGGGGAGGATGGTCCAGGCTGCTATTGGGTGGGAGAAGCTGGCAACAGCCGAACCCCCCTCCTTTCCGCTCCAAGAGCGACCTCCCTGTCGGCCGCAGAGGTCAAGTCCTCTGCACCATCTCGGCCTCCACGGTCAGGGCCGGTGACAGTGGCGGCGGCCCCGTGAAGAAGGCGCGGGATGCACAACTGGCCGGCGGCAGGCAGGTTCTGAAGGCCTGGGCTCCAGGGCTGGGGGCAGGGTTCTTTCTCTCCATCCCCCCAGCTTTACTGAAAAGTCCCCGCCGCCTCCCGCCAGCGGTGGCCTGGGCTATGCCACATGGAGTCCTCCAGGGTCGGGGAGGCTGAGACCGTGAGGCCTAGGCCTGGGGAGAGAGAGGCAGCAGCCTGCAAGGTGGAGAGACTGAACATGGCTGCCTCTGGGTTCTGAGTCCTTAACTTCCGGAGAAACAAGGGACAGTAAGGCCATCAGGTCAACGGGGCCCAGAATAGGATGAGGGAGCAAGGACCCTGCCGGGAGCCTTTCCTGAGGTCCCTGAGGCCAGGCTGGCAACCTCAGTGCGTCGCAGGCCTTGGCTGAGGCCTCGGATGCCCTTCCTCTTCAGCCTAAAATCTGGGCCAAGAAGGGAGATGCATTTTGCCAAAGGTAAAAACCCCTGATCCCGGGCCCAAGACCCCCTCCCTCTCTGTGTCCTTGAAGGGTGCGAGCCCCTTCCTCCTGCCCTGGCCTGCTAGAAGCGGATCACCACTTCAGGCCCAGGTCAGCAAACTGCACGTTCGCTCTGCCGCTGAGATTGTTGCTCCAGGTGAATCAAAGCCTTGTCTTTTTGTCCCCACAGAAAACAGCAAAGCTGGGTTTCATCTCTAGGGCTGCTTGGTGGCGCGGGACCTGGAGGGGACGCTAGCCACGGGAGAGATGGCCCGTGGACGGTACCATCGCAGAACTGCCTGGCAGGCATGTGGTGGAGACTCTGAGGGCAGGGCTGGCCTGGACTGGGGCTCACCCTTCTCGAGTCTGGAATCTGAACCCTGAATTGTGGCTGAGGAGAAACAGAGAAGCTTGAGGAGCTGTCTCCTGTGGCCTACAACTGTAGGGACCAAGACTCCAGGGCCAGAGCTGACCTTCTGGCTGGGCCGCCCTCGCTTGTCCCCTTGACTGCAGGCACGATCGGCTGGGGAAACCCGTTGGAGCCGATGGAAGGCACACGCCGAGCACATGGGCTTTGCCCTTCAAACCCTCCCCCCGATCCCATCCTATTTGTTCCCACTTGGTAGGGGCATATCTCTAGTGATTACACAACAGTAAAAATAATAGTTATTTTTCTTCCTCCCACCAGTTTGGATCCACTAAACTAAATCATAACCAGATTGTTCAGTTGAGCCCTATGCCCCACCCCTTAGAGGCCAGGAGCAAGGCCTTCAGATATTGAGGCACCTCTGATGATGGAACCTGTAGGTCAGAACCAACCAAAAGGTCAAGTGCAAGGCATTACCTGTCTCTGTTCTGTTGGGAAGGTTTAGAGGAGCTTGTGGACAGGTGGGGTGCCTTGCCCAGCCAAAGGGATACATGAACCCCTGCCTCCGCCTAGCAAGGACAGGAAGGAGCCTCCCCATATTTCCTCCCAGCCTCAGCGCCGCCTTAGGACAGCACCTGGAATTGATAGATTGGCTCTGATCTGCCAATTAACCAAACCACCCATTTCCCAGGCTCACCCAGGAGGGCAAACCTACCTCCAGCCAGGATACCTCCCACTGGGCAGGAGAGCGTTCTTGGTAGGGGCTTGGCCGTCTCAAACCCCCTCTTCCCCCCCACCCGCCTCCCCCAAAGAATACTACGGCCTTTTCCACCCTGGGTCCTCCAGCTGGCTCTTGCACCTGAGTGCAGTGTGGTCACCGGGATTGAAACAGTCTGCTGTGTCGCTTTCTAGAAAAAGGTGTGGCATTTAAGAATAGAGGAAGGTAGAGGCTCAGAGCAGCAAGAAGAAGAAGAAGAAAAAATGGTGCCGCCCATCAGCGATCCACCGATAAATGGCTGTAGATCTGGGTGGGGGGGGGTTCTGTCTGTCAAGTGGGCCTGACTCCTCCCAGGCCGCTGTCATCCAGGATTGCCGGGGCCAGGAAGGCAGTAGCTGGGTCCTAAGAGGAGCAGGCACAGGAGTGGGGAGGAAAGGGAGGGAGAGTAAAAGGACGAGGCAGGGCCTGGCAATGGAGTGTTCAGAGGAAGGTGAGAAACCCAGCCGGGATAGATCTCTAGGGAGGAGGCCCGAAATGAGGAAGAATCTGGAAGCTAACAATCCCCTTCTCTGTGCTTGAGTGTTGGGTGCCCTCCAGTGGCACCTCAGCTCTTGCTCAGCCTATGAGAGGCACCAGCAGAGGCAGGAAACTGAAGAAGGCCAGACGGGGGCTGGAAAGAGACAGGGCGAGCAGTAGGTACGAAGAAGCTCTGACTGGCTAGGGTGGGGATGGGGGGAGCGCATCCTGGTCCTGGCATTCACACCACGGACGAGGCACCACCGAGCAGTCAGAGGGTTGCAAGTGCAGGCACGAGGGACTTTGGATTCTCAGATTTGGGGGACAATGAATGAGTCACTGCTGGTGCCCAAGCCAGTCCCAAGAAAGAAGAAGGCAGCCCAGCGGCAGGGCCGGTTGGGGTTGGGATCACCGCATGGAGTCTGGAGGTGTCCCCTGCTCCCAGCCCCATCCTCCCTGGGAGAATGAGCCGGTGGAAAGCCACCTATCAAGTGCCGGTCTTTGGGGCTCTCCTCCCTAGAATGATGGCTGGAAACACCCCCAGCCCAACCGTCCCAGCGAAAAGGCCTCCCTTGGTCGCGATGCGCACTGGCCGCGCCAAAGCTGCCCCATCCCGGGCGCCGCCAACAACCGCCCTCCAGCCGCTGCCCGGACCCGTCATCGGCCGCAAGAAGAAGCGGAGGCGGCCGTGCTGGGCAGAGGCACCTGGACACACTTTATTCCGACGTCCCGCCTCGGGAGGCGCGTGGGGCGCGGGCGCACGCGTCCCCCCATCACCGCCAGGGCGCACTCGGCCAGCCCCGGGAGGATCCGGAGGCGCTGCCGAAGCCCCAGCTACCCCCTCCGACGTTAGGCCCCAATCAAACGAGCCTCGGAAAGCCGTGGTCTGCTTTGCTGCGCCAATCTCCTCGTTAGCCATTTCCGCCTGGCGAGGTTGGCGCGGGCGCCAGCCTCCTCTCCTCTCCGGGTGGCCATCTCCAAGCGCTGCGCGGGGAGCGGCCGGGGCCGGCCCGGCGAGGGCTGCCTCGACCTTGAAGTTTGGAAAAACAACAAGAGGAGAAGTTTGGAAAAACAAGGGGTTGAGACGGCTCCCCTCCCTTCTCCGCAGACACACACACGCACCGTCAGTCCGCCGCCACTTCCTGCCTTTGTTTTTCTTCCTCCCAAACATTTTTGGCCTCTTGCAGTAGCTGCCGAGGAGCCCCGGGGTGACGAGACGAGGAAATGCAGGCTGAGGGCTGGTTTCTGGAGATGGCTCCGCGCTGTGGAGCTCGTGGGAAACCCGTCTCTCCAGGGCCAAGGGCACGGCTTCGCCCGGCTCAGCCTCCTCCAGAAACGCAGCGCGGACTTGGACTTCCAGGGCGGCCTGAGCCCGGCGAGGTCTTCCCGGGAGTCGGGTGGGCTCAGCGCTGCTGCTGGGCCTCCTACAAAGCGGAAGAGTCAATTAGGCTCCGAGCAGAGCCCCAACCCCGCAGCCCTGCCTCCCCTGCCTCCCCAAGATTTGGCCTGACCCTCAGAGCTGCGCCCACCACCCCCACCCACCCACCCACCACCCAACATCCGCACCGTCATTCTGTTCAGGGCAAGAGGGGCAGGAGCTGGGAACAGGGCACAGCACTGGGGATCCGAGAACCCCATCATGTCCCTGCTGGGGAGCTAAAGCCTTCACCACTCCCCGCATTTCCCCTGCTCCTGGCACCCAAAGCCTTTGCCCTCCTCATCGTCCAGGCGGCGCGCCCCTACCTGCCCCCTTCCAGGCGACAAGTCCCGCCCAGCACCCCGCTTCTGTCCAGCCCTTCCGATGGCCCCGCCAGCCGCTCCCTGCCCGGGGCGCTTCTCCCGCTCCAGCCTTTCCTGGGGAATCCGCCTTTGTCTCCTGTGGACACCCATGGGGTCCGGACCGGCGGCACCCTCCTGGCGTGGTTCTCAAGGACCCCCCCCCAGAGGAGGCATTGGTTCTGTGGAACAGAGCGCAGCCCCCCGCACCGACCTTCCCGCGGGGACCCCCACTCCCTGGCACCAAGGCAAACCGAGCTCATTAGAAGAGGGGCTGCAGGCAGCTGGGGGAGGCAGCCAGGAGGCCCCGCCGGCGGCCCACCGCGGCTGGTCTGCTCAGGCACCGGCTGAAGTTGACTGCCAAAACTGCCATAAAACCCCAGGTCTGTCTAGAACGGTTTTCGGCTCCCCGGGTCGCCCCCAGGTTCAATTATAGTCTTAAAAGCCCTCATACAAGTGCAAGAATTTGTTTGCCTTCGCCCAGGGGCGGGGCCAGCCCCTCCGTGGTGGCGCCTTTGTTAGGGCACCGTCACCGAAACCCCTCATGCAGTCCTTTTGTTCGAGGGTGGGGGTGGCGGGGCCTGGGTGGGCGGCTGGGGGGGGGGGAGATGGGGAGAGGCAGCATCAAGCAGAGGATGGCTCTGAGACCGCTCTTCCCAAACCTCTCCACCTCCCTCGCATATGACGCCTCCAAGGAAGAGACACTGCAGAGAAATAAATAGTTTGCCCGGTTGGTCGGGCTGGAAATCAGTTTTTTGGTGTGTTTTTTCTTCCTTTCTCTCTTTTTTCTTCTGCTGCAGGGCCATCCCGTAATGGTGACTCCCCACTTTAAGGAGGTCTCAAGCTGCCTCTCCCCCATAACCTTCCTCCCCCCCCCCCCGACCTCCCCCCCCCCCCAGTTCCTGCCCTCTGCACAAGCCACCGCGCCCAGATATGTCAGGCTCGAGACAAACAAGTAATTGTGGGTTCCGTTCTCAGAGATGCGAGGAGCAGGAAAGTTCTCGCAGCAAAAAGCCGGAATAAAGAGTTCATTAAACCGATGTGTCGGCGAAGTATGATTTGTGATAAGCTACCCTTGTAAAAAGAGGGGGAGTAGGAGCCACATAAACATTAATGCTAATAAATTAGTTTACTCCGCTGCAGAGTAATTACTCGATATTATTGATATTTACAGCGGGCGTTCAGATGCGGCGGCGCAGCCACCATTTGGGGGGGAAATACATAATGAGAATATTCCTCTGCCAGGGCAATACATGATTAGATTTGTTACTGAGTCAGTTACAGTCAGCTCAGCAATAAATAAATAAATCGATGTTGACACTTAAAATACCAAAGATCTTAGAGTTTATACGCTAAATCTCCCCAAGATATATAAATACCTTCAGCTGTTTCCTGGATGGGGAGAGGGGAAAGCTTATTCTTTTTAATTTTCGACTTTGCTTCCGCCACCGGCAGCTTCTTCCCAGAAGATAGGTGTGGGGAGGCCTCGGGCGGCCCCTCCCTCCCCGCGCCGGCCTGCCCGGCTGCGCCTTTCGATTCTCCCTCCAGCCCCGCGGCCGGTGACCGTCTTCCACCGCCGGCCGCGGTTTTTCTTTCCTCTCCCCCAGAGCACCAGCCTCCCGCTCGCCCCGGTGGCCTCGGACTCCCATCTTTCCCTTAAACCCGGCCTCAGCCGGGCGGCCTGTCACCCCAGGGGCTGCGAGTTCGGGGAGCACCTCTCTGTCCTGGGCCCTGGGTTTCTCGGTGGGATGAGTCGCAGGAAAAGCGCAGAACCTTCTGGGTTTCTGCCGCCACCGTCCCTGGCTTTCTCGCTTTGCGCGGACCGGGAGGAGGCGTGTGAGTGAGTCCTGGCTCAGTGGCTCAGCCGCTGCCTGGCCCTCGCTCCCTCCTCACTTGGCCCCCCGCTATCCCCACGGCTCTGGGGTTCACTTGCAGCAGCCGGGCGGGCCCCCTCCCCACCCCCAGGAGACCCCTCGGGTGTGTCACCCCCTCCAAAGCGGCGGCTCAGGCTCGCCTCGGCGGCGCGGCTCCCCGGTCCCCGGCTGGAGGAGACCAGGCGGAGGAGGACAGACCCGCGCACGCGGCGGCCGGCCCCGCAGCCCACCACCACCCCACCCCCGCGCGCGCCTCGGGGCGCTGCCCACCTCTCCTCCGGACCCCGGCCGGCAGCGGGGAGGAGGGGGGCTTGTCCCAGGACCGGGGTTGGGGGGCGGAGGCCGGGCGGCCGGGCGGGCGGAGGGGCGGCGGATCCCGGGTGAGACGAAGGCCCTCCGGGACCTGCGGATCCCCGACAAACCGCGAGGGGAGCCGCCCCGGTCGTTGGCGGTCAGGGACGGAAGGCGCTAAAGCGGTTCGGAAGTGACCATGAATGCGAGCGTGTAATCAGGTCACCGTGCAAATCGGGCGAGCCACGAGGCAGGCACATCCCCGGCTGCCTCCGGCCCCGGCCCCGGAGGGGGGTGCGCAGGGGGTCCCGCCGGAGGGCCGGAGGCTGCCCGTGGGGATGGGGGATTGCGGGATTGCGGTGGGGGTGGTGGTGGTGGGGG
>JAAGEH010001444.1:0-20401 GCA_011751065.1 Lasiurus cinereus
GTTGAAGAGATCTGTTTTGATTAAGTTACAATAGAAAAAAAGAACGAGATTGATGAAGATGTGATAAGAAAAGGCTTCCAAGACAAAGACACATTGTTAAGCAAAAAGAACAAGGTGTGTGTGTGTGTGTGTGTGTGTGTATACATATACATGTACACCTATTATTCATAAGAAATGTCTGGAATAGTACCCAAGTTTCAGTGATACCCAGAGACAGAAAAGAGGAAGAAAAGACTTAACTTCTCACTTCCAGCCTTCTGTAAAATGTTAAGTTATTAATTTGGCACATATGTTTATATTTTTAAAAATTATCCAACTGTGATAAAACAACAAAACTTCATCATTTTATGAATGAGCATCCTTTTCTAGGGAAAAACCCAAACGTCAGTATTAAGTCCAAGCATAACTTTCGTTCTCTGGTGACAAACGGACCCAAAGCCGTTTTCAAACGCTTCCACAACTACGATACTCTGAACACGGTACGGAATCGTGTGAGTTATGGCGATTTTTACTGAAATATTGCAATGCTTTTTATAGCACTTAGGAAATGAATAACAACTATTCATACATTAAAAATTTACCCCTTTGCATAAAAGTGGCCACTCTTAGGGAGGAGAATAATAGTGCTGGATGGACACGCTCTGAAATCTGACTGATTTGAGCTGACATGGACTCTCATGGGTAAACCTTGGGCAAACCCCTCAACCTGTGCAGGCCTGTTTCGTCGGTAAAATGGGAGTGAGATGACAAAGCCCCACACCAGTGTCTGCCAGGTCCTCAGCGGAACGTAAGACTATTAAGGGTTTCTTAACGTAAACATTAACACTGCCATAAACCAGTACCTGCAGATTCCGGTCCTGATCATGGCACCAAAGCACGTGCACTAGATGGGCACAGCTGACACCACCTTCACCTGCCCTCCACAGGAGTAGCCCCAGCTGGGTAAGACTTTCGTTCGTTGTTTTTTTGTTTTTTAATATATTTTATTGATTTTTTACAGAGAGGAAAGGAGGAAAGGGATAGAGTTAGAAACATCGATGAGAGAGACATCGATCAGCTGCCTCTGCACACTCCCCACTGGGG
The DNA here is from genome assembly GCA_011751065.1 of Lasiurus cinereus. Classification (NCBI taxonomy): domain Eukaryota; kingdom Metazoa; phylum Chordata; class Mammalia; order Chiroptera; family Vespertilionidae; genus Lasiurus; species Lasiurus cinereus. The sequence goes on from JAAGEH010001444.1 coordinate 1,084, forward strand.
ATGTGCCCGCAACCAAGGTACATGCCCTTGACCGGAATCGAACCTTGGGACCTTTCAGTCTGCAGGCCGACGAACCGGTTTCGGCTGGGTAAGATTTTCGGCTGGGTCAATTTCATGGTTCCATTTCTTGCATCCTTTCTAAATGTGCTTTTTATTACTTGTACCATATTTTATTATCGTTATTTTTGAATATTTTATTAATTTTAGAGAATAGAGGAAGCATTTATGGCAGGTCCATTTAAAATTTAGTAATTGTGGCACTTGACCTTTATATACTTCAGTATTCTCCTATATAACCAAAATACTATGAATGTCACCTTCAGGAAATTTAACCAATACAAACTATTAGTAGTTCACATTTAAATTTATTAACCCAAAATTGTCCTAACTGGTTTGGCTCATTGGATAGAGCATCGGCCTGCGGACTGAAAGGTTCAATTCCGGTCAAGGGCATGTACCTTGGTTGCGGGCACATCCCTAGTAGGAGGTGTGCATGAGGCAGCTGTTCGATGTTTCTAACTCTCTATCTTTCTCCCTTCCTCTCTGTAAAAAATCAATAAAACATATTTTTTTAAAAATTATGCCTTGTATTGGGTTGTCAGATCCATTTAGTCTCTTAATCTAGGAAAATTCCTTTTTTCATGACATTGACGTTTTAAGAATATATATATTTTTTATTGATTTCAGAGAGGAAGAGAGAGGGAGAGATAGAAACATCAATGATGAGAATCATGGGTGGGCTGCCTCCTGTACACCCCCCACTGTGGACGGAGCCTGCAACCCGGGCCTGTGCCCTGACCAGGGATTGAATGGTGACCTCCTGGTTCACGGGTTGTCGCTCAACCACTGAGCCACCGCGGCCGGGCAAGATGAGGGCATTTTTGAAGAACCCTAATTCTGGACATGCCCGATTGTTTCCTTAGGAACTGATTTAGGGTTTTGGGGGCAGGAATACTTTGTAGGTGAGTGGTGTCCTCCTCCGTGCATCATGCCAGAACCCTGTTATATAGCACAGCGGTTCTCAACCTGTGGGTTGCACCCCTTTGGGGTTGAATGACCCTTTCATAGGGGTCGCCTAAGACCATCGGAAAATGCCGATATTTACATCACGATGCATCACGGTAGCAACATTTCATGGTCGGGGGTCACCGCCCCATGAGGAACTGTATGCCAGGGTCGCGGCCTGAGGAAGGTGGAGAACCGCTGTTCTAGCAGAAGGCATGCCAGTCTCACTCGCGGTGATGGCAAGGCGTGGTGGGGGTCACCGCTGGGCTTGATTCGGGCGATGACTCTACCAGGTCCTTTCCTGACGAACATGTTTTTTTTCCCTTTGCAATCAAGGAGTCGTGTCCATATCCGCTTTCCCCCATTACCTTTTGCCCCCGAGGCTTCCAGCATCCCCTCATGACCTTGGCCTGGTATTTATTTCACTCTATCCCTTTGGAGACCTCGCTGCCTGCATGCGACTGATGACTCCCTCTCGATGTTATTCCAGAGGGAGAGAGAGCGAGCAACTGGGATTCCCACCCTGGCTGCACCAGGCAATCGCTGGTTTCGCTGGGGGTGGGGCCTGGACAATCCATTAACAAAAAAAAAACAAAAAACAAAAAAAAAACACCCCAGGGTGATGGATCCTGATGCAAAAAGTGGGGGTTGGTACTCCCCGGGGTGGAGGAACCTTGCCACAGCTTCATTTTGCAAATAGAAAAGGGAGGCCCGAGGAGCTTAAGCGGCCAGGGGCATAAAACCCCAATGCACAGCTGATTTTTTTTTTTTAACTTGCATGTTCATATGCCATTCTTTCTGCATGCTATTCGGAAAAAAAAAACACACAAAAACACAGAGAAATGGGTAACTTCTGTCTCGTGGTGGAGCAGCCTGAGTGCATGCACTATTTCTGCAGGAGCGGGGGCTCCGTGCTCCCGGCGAGGCGGAGCCGGAGGCCCCCGGCGCCGCCCAGGACCCCCCCCCCCGCCACGAGGTGCGTGGACGCCGGTGTCAACGGCGCACCCTGCAGGCCCGCCCGCCCGCCCGCCCCACTTACCCCGGCAAGATACACCTTGTTCGCTCTTTTAATCTTAATGTCCAGGGAGGTCCCCATCCCGAGGACACGCCGCCGCGGCGGGCGCCACTTCCGGCCACACGTGACCCGCCCCCTTCCCCCGCCCGCGCGGGCCCCACCCCTTCCTCCTCGCCGGCCGCAGCGGCGTCACGTGACCTGGCGCCGGATGCCGGAGCGAGTCCCCGCCCCCCTCCTTCCGGCGCGGGGGCGTGCGGAGAGGGGGTGGGGGGGACGATCAGTCTTCATCGCGGCCCCGCCCCTTCCTTTAAAAACCAAGCCCTGACGCCGGAAGTGCCCTCCTCCTCGCCCGCTTACCAGACCGGGGTGGAGGAGGGCTCTCCCGGCGTGCGCCGCGGCGGGGGCGGGGCCGGAGACGCGTCGCGGGAACGGCCCGCGCCCGGCCGCCGCGGCTCCCGGCATGCCGTGCGCGCCGAGCCGCCGCACGCGTGAGTTGGCTGCGAGGCATGGCGGCGGGGCGGGGCGTCCCCTCCCTGTCCTCCCCCACGGTCTCCCGCGGACCCGCCCCCGGCCGCTTGACGGGTGGTCTCGGCGGCCTCGGCCCCGCGGCGGCCAAGGCCTCGGGGGGAGCGCGGTGACCTCGCCTCCCCCTCCCCTCCCGAGCCGTGGCGCGGGGTCGCCGGGCCCGGGGACTTGTGGGTACTCCCCCCCCTGCGCGCGCCTGGAACGCGGTGTTGAATATTCATATTCGTGCGCAGAATGCGGGGTGGGGAGGGGGACGGCTCTCAGGCCCGGGTTCCCTGCCGTGCACGGCGCGAGGGGAACCAAAGCCGCGCGGACCTGCCCGTCTCCTCTCCGTTTCCGGCCGGAGCGGACGGAAGCGGACGCCAGTGGCACAGTGTGTGGGGGCAGCATCGCTTCCGGGCGGGGCAGCAATGCCGCGTTAGGCGACACGCTATGGAGAGAAAACCCCTTGTAAGTGTGTTCAAAAGGACATCTCCAGGAAGCGGGGAGGTGCACTGAAATGCCTGGCTGCCGACATGTCCTCTAAACCGCGTTACTCCTAGGGTGACCAAAGAAATGTGCCGCAAACCGACTTCCCGACTTGGTGCCCCGAGCGCCTCCCCCTCGAGAAGGGGCGGGGTCTGACCAGGCGGCAGTGACGGAGCGGTGGCTTGGGCAGGTGGTTACCCCTGGTATTTCCCGACTTCCGTTTCTCCGCGCCCCGCTCCCGGCCAGCTCCAGCTCAGCAGATCTGAAACAAGTCCCCAGGGACGTCGTCATGGCCGCCTGTCTGTTTGCAATTCGAGAGCTCGATTCCTCTCCCCCCCGGTCTCACCCATCCTTTCCAAACGCCCCCCGCCCCCTCCGCAGACAATGCCAGGAAACAGGAAAGGAGGCCGGGAGCCACCGCGGCCAGCCCGTCTCCGGCTGCAGCGGACCTGCTGGACGCTTCCTTTAGCGGAGAGCATTTCCTGTGCCCGGAGGACAGGCGAGCCATGTTGCACTCAGCCGCCGGTGGTGCCCAGCCTTTCTGGGAGGCTGGGGCGCTGCAACCCGCCTCCCAGGGTGTAGTTCCGGCTCAGCGGTTGTTATGTCAGTGTGATCGGTTTGGCCATCGTGGTGTGTGAGGGCTTGCAAAAACACAAAACGGCTTTTCTCCAGTCCCTGCTGTTCTGCATCCCTTCGCTCACACCTTGGTGACACTGGGACTTGCTGGTCCCATTCCAGCTGCTGAGAATCGGAGCTTGTCCCAGTGTCTGTGTCAGGGCCCGAGTGGGACCCGAGATCCTTTAGGGGGAGAAGGTGCAAGGCCTGGGTCTGGCTCTCAGACGCTTCCTCCATGTTTTCTTGGAGGCAGTGGTTCTCCACCTTCCTCAGGCCGCGACCCTTGCATACAGTTCCTCATGGGGTGGTGACCCCCAACCATGAAATTATGCATCGTGATGTAAATATCTGCATTTTCTGATGGTCTTAGGCGACCCCTGTGAAAGGGTCGTTCGACCCCCAAAGCGGTCTCAACCCACAGGTTGAGAACCGCTGCTTCGAGGCCTGGATGCTCTATGGAAGCGAGGATCTCTTCACTGGCCTGTGCTGCTGTCCTCATACCGCTCAGATCCTGCTTCTCCAATGACTGGCCCCTGCTGGAAACTGCTTTCCTGGGGCACACAGGCCTGGGGGTCCTTCTCCCCGTAGTGTTCATGGGAGATGAATGCCAGCTTGGTTTTCCCCCACCCCATTGCCTGCACACAGCAGCATGACCCCCCGTCTCTGGGTGAGGGTCCAGCAAGACCATACATCTTCCGAAGAGTCCATCTAACTCATGAGGAATACACATTCTTGCCAAGACCGGTTCGCTCAGTGGTTAGAGTGTTGGCCTGCAGACTGAAGGGTCCCAGGTTTGATTTCAGTCAGGGGCATGTATCTTGGTTGCGGGCACATCCCCAGTGGGGGGTGTTTAGAAGGCAGCTGATTGGTGTTTCTAACTCCCTCTTCCTTCCTCTCTATAAGAAATAAATAAAATATATTAAGAAAAAGAAGAATGCTGACTAGACCCATTTGCAAGCAGGGGGTGGAACACCAGCCTCTCCTTCCAGCAGGTCCCACTGATAGGGGAACAGGTGATTTTACCTCTATCACTTCACACCGGAAACACTGCCACAAGGCCGCCTGCCTCCTTTCTTCCTTTCCCTGCATCCCTGTAGAGACTGGACAGGAGAGGAACGGGGGACTATTTGGTGACAATGGCTACATCTGCATCTTCCCAGCCCTGGGAAAATCGATTGCAGGCACCTTTCAGGAGAAGATAGGAGGCTATGCTTTGCTTCCAGCTGTAAGCCTAGTGCTCCTTTTGGACAATTGAGAGGTCCCCTTAAAGGTCTTTTGGGGGACACTGTGATACTCCCCCCAAGACCTGTATTTCAGGGCTGAAGGCCATGCTCCTGAGATGCTCAGAGTTTGGTCTCAACAGCTTTCAGCTCATTCTCCAGAAACTTGCCCTCAGCTGAGGATAGCTGTTTTGCCCAAGTTCATGGGCCCTTCTAGAGGATCAAGCCACATCTCATGGACATAGTCAATGCGAAGACCTCCTTCTCACCCGAGTTTGGGACAACTCTGAGGGACAGTTTCCCCTCCCAAGGTCCCTGTAGAACAGGTGACCCTCACAATTAGTTGTTGAAAACGAGAAACATTTCCTCTCCCCTGGTACCTGGGGGGTCAGGAAGTGGTTTCAGCGTCCACCAGGGTTCTTGCTCTTGGTCTCAGCCGGTTGCCATCAGTACGTGAGGGCCACAGGCGTGTGAAGGCTTGGCTGGGGCTGTGGGGTCCACGTCGAAGGTGGCTGTTGACTGGAGCCCTTGGTTCCTCACCATGCGGGACCCTCCCTCCACTGGCCGCTCCAGAGCCCACTCAGGATGGCAGCTAACTTCTCCAGACCGGGCGAGCCCAGGGCAGGAGCCAGCAGGGCCTAGTATGGCCAAGCTCTGACTTCTTTTTTTTTTTTTAATCTTTATTGTTCAGATGATTACAATTGTTCCTCTTTTTTCCCCCCATAGCTCCCCTCCACCCGGCTTCCACCCCACCCTCTGTCCTTACCTCCCCGCATTGTCCTCATCCATAGGTGTATGATTTTTGTCCAGTCTCTCCCTGCACTGCCCCCCTCACCTCTTTCCCCCTAAGAATTATCAGCCAGCTCTGACTTCTCTCATTCACTTATCTTCTGGTCATTAGAAGGGAGTCACAAAATCCAGCCCACACTCAAGGGAAAGGGAATTTGGCTCCGCCCCGGGAAGGGAGCATCCAAACTAACCCACTCCACTCCCATTGGGGAACCTTGTGATGGCATCACAGTTCATCCTTTCCTTCTGCCCCACCTAATCCAGCTTCCTTCACCCGCACCCCTCCACGTTGATCTGGAGAGCACCCTTAATGTACTTCCTCCCCTGGACCTCTACCTCAGGCCTGCACCATGAGCTTTCTGACTTGACTTCTCTGCCTCAGTTCCCCTCCTCTGTAAAAAGATCTTCTAACACCTCCGTCGCAGGGAAGTTGACAAGATTCATTGCCGCTCATGTGTTTGTCAACTGCTCGTGGGCCAGGCACTGCTCTAGGCATGTTGAAGGTTTTAATTTATCCCACCCTGACAACGATCTTGTAATTACTATTTCCCTACCTTACAGAAGGAAAACACTGACACAAAAAGTGCCATCGTCACTCAAGGCCGTGCCACAACTAAGGGGCAGCCACCCATGTTGATTCCAGAGCTCGTGTGCAGTCGGCGATCACCATGATACATGTGTGTGCACAACAAACACCTGGGCTCACAGCAAGAGCCACTAAAAGACTGGGCAGCCTTACCCGGTTTGGCTCAGTGGGTAGAAAGTTGACCTGTGGACTGAAGGATCCTGGGTTTGAATCAGGTCAAGGGCACATGCCCAGGTTACGGGCTCGATCCCCAGTGTGGAGAGTGCAGGAGGCAACCGATCAATTCTCTCTAATCACTGATGTTTCTATCTTTCTCCCTCTCCTTTCCTCTCTGAAATCAATAAAAATATATTTTTTTAAAAAGACTGGGCAAAAGACTGCCAATCAAATGTAAAAATCAAGCAGGGGTACAATGTTACAGTCAAAGGTGACTTTTAAAAAAGGAATCAGGGTCATTTTATCAATGGAGTAGAGGCCTGGTGCACAAAAATTCATGTACACGAGGGGTCCCTCAGCCTGACCTGCACCCGCTTGCAGACAGGAGCCCTTGGGGGATGTTCTACTGACAGCTTAGGCCACGGCCTGGCCTCTCTCTGCAGGAGGCAACCCATGGGGGTGCAGGCCAGTGCGCGGCTGCTCCTACCCCCCCGGTTGCCCCTCCACCACCACTGGTCACGGCCGCCCACCATCGCCATCCCCTCCCTCTGCCCACCGGCACCCAGCCTGGCTAGCCTGGCGCCGCCCGCTCGCTGGCCCTGCCTCTTAACCCCCACTGGCCAACTTGCACATTAGGCTTTTATTATATAGGATAGTGAAGACACATTACACAAACCATGGCAGACTAGTACAGTGTTTAGTGTTGTAGGGCTGCGTAAAACAACAGTATTCTCTCCCTGTCGTGGAGAATGAAGTCTGAAAAGGTGTCTCGGTGGTTTTTCTCTGAAGGCTGTCAGGGCAGGTTCTGCTCCAGCCTCTCTCCTTGGTCTGCTGATGCCATCTTCTTTTGTTGGTATTTAAGGAGAGTGGAAGGGAGGTGGGGAGAGAGAGACATCGATTGGTTGCCTCCCACACAGGCACGGGCCTCTACTGGAATCCAACCCTGAACCAGACCCTTCAGTCCTCAGAGCAACACTATCCACTGAGCCAAACCGGTCTCGGCCACATCGTCTTCTTTTTAGTGTCTTCTTCTTGACATGGCCTTCTCCCCTAGGTGTGCCGCCTCCAATTTTCCCTCTTTTGTAACAGTCATATTTACTCGGGCCACACCAATGACCTCACTTCAGATCTCTTATCTCTGTGAAGCCCCTGTTTCCAACTACTGCCACATGCTGCGGTGTTGGGATTAGGACTTCAACATATGAACTTGGCAGTGACAGTAAACAAAACCTGTGACAGCAACAAAATATGTACCACAAAAATATTTAGACTCATAAAAGCACTGGACAGATGCAGTTAGTAGAAAATTGTAACTGTCAGACATGGAGTGGACAAAATAATAAAGACATACAGGATTTTAACAAAATAATTTGAGGCACAGTTAACTAGATAAAACCACAGGAAATTCACCCTTTCAAGTGTCCAGGATGCATGTATAAGCATTCATTGCATACTAGGCTACAAAAAAATCCTCATTCGATTAACTAGGTACAATTCAGACACTGTAACCACCTAGACATTTTAAGTACTTGGAAGCTAGACCTACTTTTCCATATACAGTGGTACCTCGAGATACGAGTTTAATTCGTTCCGTCACCTTGAGGCGTGGGAAACTATGAGACGCTCGCTTCGCGGTAAACGGGTGGGTCGTGTGCAGCCGGCCGATCCGCGCGATGACTCCTATCTCAAATGTTGCTTGTATTTCAAAGCAAAAATCGCTCGCTCGATGGCTCCTATCTCAAAATCTCGTATGTTAGGACACTCGTATCTCGAGGTACCACTGTACATTAATTCCAGGACCAAATCAAAATGCAATAACCGACTCACCAGTGAATGCTTTATGTGAAAACGGGATACGGGCACAGGGAGAATCCTCAGAAAAGTTATTAGACAAAGTCTGACAATGTGTCCAGAGTGAAATGATACGATATCTGGGATTTGCTTTTAAATACCTCCAGCGGAGGGGGGAGGGGAGAGGAGGAGGAGGAGGAGGAGGAAGGAAAGAGGAGTGGCCGGGACTGGGCAGCAAGGCCATAGGCGAAGCAGATGTTGACTCTGGAAGCTGGGTGAGCTCTCTGGTGGCTCTGCTTTGTGTGCTGGGTCTTTGCATTCCATGACAGAAGGAGACAAGGTCAATGTCTGCAGTAGGAGAATACTTTTTAAAAATTAGCTCAAGTATATTTTTGTACCTTTTCAATCCCAGTAGATTCACCCAACTCCATCACATTTATATCCTGAATCACAAGACGTGTGATACAGAGCGCTTTCCCCAGGATATGACTGTGTCTGGTCTAGAGGAAGGATGCGAACCAGGGGCAGAGCAATGGGGCCCGACCACCTGGCTTCCGGCTTCCACCTTCCACGTGGGGAGGGCACGGACAGGGCCAGAGACAATGAGAGGAAACGCAGAGACTGGGTGAGACGCAGGGGCCGAGGTTAGTAGGTCCAGCGAGAGGGAGGTGCTGGCTGAGTCGGGAAGGTGAGCCGGGTCCCTCTCTCGAGGTGTCCCTGGGTCTGTAGGAACGGATGCACCGGGCCAGCTGGGACACTGGCCAGGGTACATGGTAGTGTGGAACCACGTGCCTCTCCTGTCCCAGGTACTTCAGGGAGAAGGAGAATGGGGAGGTGAACCGGGAAAATAAAACACTATCAATTGAGGTTCAACCGAATAGGAAGATGGATTCCCACCCTGGCCTCCAGCAGGAATGCTTGCTGGAGAGCTAACCTGGGTTAATTTTTTTTAAATGTATTTTATTGATTTTTTACAAAGAGAAATTGAGAGAGATAGAAAGTCAGAAACATGGATGAGAGAGAATCGATCAGCTGCCTCCTGCACACTCCACAGTGGAGATGTGCCCGCAAGCAAGGTACATGCTCCCAACCGGAATCGAACCTGGGACCTTTCAGTCCGCAAGCTGATGCTCTATCCACTGAGCCAAACCAGTCTTGGCAACCTGGGTTAATTTATAGAGGGAGGAAGACTGTTACTTCTTGGGCCATTTATATATTGCACCTGTAAATTTTAAAACAGCTACATATGCAAAAATCAATAGGCATTTTTATTTAACAGCAATAACCAGCTAGAAAATAGGGATTGTATTCTCAATAGCAATAAAAATATAAAGTATGTGGAGTAATTTGAATTGAATATATGTTTGAGTTACATGAATATAGCTATAAGGCTAAATTAAGAAATATGAAAATTGAGATATGTACCATATTTTTAAAAATGGAAATCTACATGTTTTTTAAATGCCCAGTCTTATCAAATTAATTTTTAGGCTTAATTAATTTCTCATAATATTTAATGAGGAAACTTAAACTATGTTAAAATTCTTCTGAAAAAAATCATACAATGTTCAAAAGATTTTTTAAAGTGAGAATTGAAGGGGAAAGAGCCCTACTAAGCATAAAGCAGGAAAGCTGTGAGAGTTAATAAAGCACCATTCTGGCATAAGGTCAATTGAACAAGTTAGCTCAGAACAGATGCCAATATATTTTAATATATGATAAAAGATATAAATCTGTAGGGAATAGAGGATTATTCAGGAAATAATAGATTAAATGGCTTTATATTTAGAAGAAAAATTCTAGGTTTTGCTATCATACCATGAGTTAACTCACTTCCTTCCCCAAAAAACCTTAGTTGGATTAAAGAGTTCGGAAATAATAAAACATGTTAGGCATAGACTTAATGGGAAATGTGAAAACCCTGTGTGAGAAAAATTACATTAAAACATATCAGCCGAAGCCGGTTTGGCTCAGTGGATAGAGCGTCCGACTGCGGACTGAAGGGTCCCAGGTTCGATTTCGGTCAAGGGCATGCACCTTGGTTGCGGGCACATCCCAGTTGGGGCGCGTGCAAGAGGCAGCTGATCGATGTCTCCTTCTCATCGATGTTTCTTTGTATCCCTCTCTCTTCCTCTCTGTAAAAAATCAATAAAATATATTTAAAAAAATAAAACATATCAAAAGATTTGAACAGAAAAGCATGCCATATGTCTAGATAGGAAGGTTCAGCATCATTAAAATGTTCTCTCTTCCATTATTTGTACATTTAAAGCAATGCCAATAAAAAGAACCATCTTCTCTTTCTTCCTGAAGCCAGGCAGATGGATTGTAAAGTTTATTGGGAAGAGTAAATCAGCCAGACTAGACAGGAAAAGTCCCAACAAGCAATGAACAAGCAGGGAGGAAGGGCCGAGGCCATGTCATGTACATACCAGCACATGCGACCAACAGCAAGAGGCGGGCGTTATGGGCCTGAGCTTTAAGAAGGCCCGGACACGTCTGCTTTTGCACAGGAGCTCCCAGGCTCTCTCCCAGCGCCTGGCACATACATGAAGCTATCTGGGAGGCTCCTCCCCACTGCCATGTGACTGCAGCCACATGAGAACAGCAGGTGAACCCCTCAGCTGAGCCCCAGTGCACCCACAGAACAGACATGATAAATAGCTATTGCAGAAGAGAGAATTTTACAACATCACAGCTATGAAAAACAGGCCAACAAACAAAACATATGCAACCCACACGCAGCCCTAGCAGACAATGAATTGCCCCCAAGTATTAACAGTGCCTGTTCTGGGATGATTAGAACCACAGGTGCCTTTGTTCTTTTTTGCTCTTCTCACAAATATGTATTATTTGTAAAATACTGTAAAATTTAAGGTATTTACTATTAAAGTTTAAAATGTATATATTTACTAGAGGTCTGATGCACAAAATTTGTGCACAGGATGGGGGGGGGCCCTCAGCCCAGCCTGCCCCCTCTCACAGTCCGGGAGCCCTCAGTGGATGTCCTACTGATGGCAGTCTGGCCTCCCTCAGCGGGAGGTGACTGGTCTGATCAGGGGAAGGTGTCACCCCCATCACCCCACTGCTGCTGCCACTGCTGGCTGCTGCAAACACCAAGGTATTTTCATCAACTCAGACTCTCGTCGCTTCACAACAAAAAAAAATGACAACTTTCTTTAGGCATTTTCAAGATGTCTCTTTCATAGAATATGACATTTCTTTTTTTTTTCTTTTATTCTCACATGAGGATATTTTCCCATTGATTTTTAGAGAGCAGGGATGAGAGAGAGAAAAACAGAGAAACATCGATGTAAGAGGCACACTTTGATTGGTTGCCTCCTGCACGAGTCCTGACCTGGGCCCCAGTGAGGGAGGAGCCTGCAGCCTGGGTACATGCCTCGACCAGAATCAAACCCAGCCCCCAGCCCCGCTGCGGGACTGGGCTCGCGCCAGTCCCCTCCTCCTGAACTGGTCGAGACTATTAAGGCGTCCTGGCCTAATTTGCATATTACCTTTATAATATGGCCTGTAAAGCCATAATCTTTTTTTTTTTTTTAAAGAGCAAAAAGGGATCCATGAGGGCAGAGTTAGGATTCTTGCAACTGCAAGAACCACAAACCACTTTAAATGATCTTAAGCAAACATATAGTGGCTTTGGTCAAGTCCAAGATGGAGTTGTTTTAAGTTACCAAATTAATTTATTCATTTCTGGACCTTCTTCCTTACAGAAGACCCTTACCCTTCACAGGAGAAACACTTATGCTGCATCAGAAACTCGGTATTAAAAAGGCAAGGAAGGAAAGGGATATCAGGAAAGGAAAGGAGAAGTTGTTAAAACCATATGTTCTGCCTCTGACATTAATATCATTCTCAGAGCCTTCTGGTACTTCAGCCTGTGTGAAGTGAGCCTCGTGCGACACCTCTTTCCCTGGTTGGGGTGTTGCTTCCCATTGACCCGCCGTGATTAGAGTGTTTGCCATGGAGAGCTGCTGATGGGCCGACAGACAGTTCCTACAGCGAATCAACTGGGGACATTGTGTCCTGCCTGTTTGTGTGCCAGAGTTACTGGATATTCGTTTTATTTTGCTTTGGATCGCCTCTAGTTTTTATAATAAGTGTAGCCTGAACGCATGCAAAACAAGCCCCAAAAATGTGTGCCATGGGTTAAGTTAATCATTCTGTAAAGAATAGGCGGAGCCTTGGTGAAAGATGTTATCCTGGCGGAAATCACCAAAATTACCGTGATTTCCTGCCATTGCTCCTGAACGCCTCAGAACATGTCAGGGCTGGCGAAGTTGATGGAGGCCAGGTGCCCTCCAGCCCTGGGGCGGCGGCCAGAGTGCCCGCCAGTCCCACAGCCATGAGGGGTGCAGAGGACACGGGGCCGAGAGCAGCCCCGTCTCCTTACCCCCCAGGTCCTGGCCGGCTGCCTGGGCGGTGCCCGTTTTGACTGCCTCCAACCTCCTTAGCCTGGGCTTCTGCTTCCTGCAGGAACTCCTGGTCTCCCTGAGATTCTGGGAGGGTCAGGTGGCGAGGAGCTGGTAGGCGGTACCACAGTTCCAGAGGGAAGTGCCACGTTTTGGTTCACCCTCTCGGACCCTGGCTGAGCAGGACAGCGGCTGCCAGCCACAGGCTCCTCCTCCAGATGAGGCATCCTTTGTTCCATTTGAGTTACGGCCCCCTGGTTTCTCTTCTCCATCATCACGGAGATCTCCTTGGCTTGTCTGGACAGTGTCCTTGTTAGTCCTAAACGGAGGGCAAAGTGTTGTATTAGACCAGTGATCTCCAACCCGGGTGCCCCAAGAATTCTTCAAACGTGCAATATCCGACTGCGTAGTCAGGGGCTCTGGCTTCGTTTCCCTTAGATTGACAAATAAATGACAACGGCCAACGCAATAGCCGCCCAGTGTGAATGAATCAGAATTACAATAGTACCTCGAGATACGAGTGCCCTAACATATGAGATTTTTGAGATACGAGCCATTTTTGCTTTGAAATACGAGCAACATTTGAGATAGGAGTCATCGCGCGGATCGGCCGGCTGCACACGACCCACCAGTTTACCGCGACTCGAGCGTCTCATAGTTTCCCACGCCTCAAGGTTACGGAACGAATTAAACTCGTATCTCGAGGTACCACTGTATACCTATTTTTTTTTGTCAGGTTGGCAAAAAATATAATACTTTTTTGGGTGTATCACTGAATTTTAGCAATTAGCTTATGTGTGCCATGAGTTGAAAAAAGTTGAAAAATCACTGTATCAGATAATCTCTCCTAAATATATACCGAGACTGAAAAGAGGGAAGGGTCTGAAATAAAGGGAATGGAAGGCCTGGGATCTGACTTTTAGGCATCTTCACTCATGGTCACGGTGCCCTAGGACTATCTGCTAATCTGAGCAGGCCCGTGGCCAGGTACCACAAGGGCATCTAATATTCAAAACTTCGTCAAGTAAGAGGAGTTGGTGGATAGATACGTGAGAAAGCAAACATAGCACATCTAAGTAGTGGACGTCTCTGTTCGCTGTACTACTTCTCAACTCCTCACTATGTTGGAAAGTTTTAAAATGCTAAAAGTTGGGGATCAAAATAGAAATAGAGATAGGTACACAATTTATAAGAAAAAATGTTACTTATGGAACTAATACGAGTGCCCTAACATACGACATTTTTGAGATACAAGCCGTGGAGCGAGCGATTTTTGCTTTGAAATACGAGCAACAGTTGAGATAGGAGTCATCGCGCGGATCGGCCGGCTGCACACGACCCACCAGTTTACCGCGACTCGACCGACTCATAGTTTCCCATGCCTCAAGGTTACGGAACGAATTAAACTCGTATCTCAAGGTACCACTGTATACTATTGAATATCAACTGTAATTGAAAAAATTTTAAAGACAATATATTATTCATTGGATGGATTTTTTCTCATCTGTTTACTGGGTGCCAATGATAAATGATGCTAAATCCCAAGGACTCACTGGGAACCAAACAGGCATCATCCTCTCTGAGTAGGCTACAGCCTGCAAAGGAAGAGAGAGGGTGGGACAAGTCATTCCAGCAGTGTGACCTCATTTTACCTGGGTGGCCTTTGTCAAGGCCCCATCTCCAAGGAAGGTCACATGTGAAGGGCTGGGGGTCAGGACTCTGACTTCCTTTTTGGAGGGACGCTTTGCAACCCCTGACATGAAGTGATCAGCCTTGTGCTTTAGAGAGATCCTTCTGGCTGCAGTGTACAGGGTCACCTCTCACTAAACGTCTCTGTTAGGAGACATTTGCAGTCATGGTAGCAAGAGAGAAGAGTCGCCGAAACCGGTTTGGCTCAGTGGATAGAGCGTTGGCCTGTGGACTGAAAGGTCCCAGGTTCGATTCCGGTCAAGGGCATGTACCTTGGTTGCGGGCACATCCCCAGTGGGGGGTGTGCAGGAGGCAGCTGATCGATGTCTCTCTCTATTGATGTTTCTAACTCTATAAAAAAAAAATAGAAGTGAGGCCACGTCTGACCTTCAGCCTGAACTGCCTTGGCGATTGGCCGGCAAGGACCGGACGGCAGCGGGAAGAAGACGGCCACTGTGCGTGGCCAGGAGGCCTCTGGTGGCAGCTCCCGGTTACTTGAGAAGCCACACTCCCTGGTGGCCAAGGCCGGGTGTTGGGAAAAAGCGGTGGGAAACATTCAGAATTTGGGGCCCGTTCAGCTGCTTCCGGCCACGGGACAGACGTGGAGTTGGGGAGAAGCCAGTTGGTCTGCCGCAGAGTGGGCAATACTGCTCGGCCAGGGCTGCTCTCTGCGCCTGGCGCCTGCGGTGTACGGAGCCGGAGGAGCCGGTCATGAGCGGTCTGGCTGGACCAAACGACCCCATGCCCTCCCTCCCCCAAGCCAAGGCGGCCTGGGCAGACGGGACCCCGACATCTCAGGGCTTTGTGTTCCCATTTCTCTGCCACACAATCCAGAGGCACATGCCCGGGTCCGGGCGATGCCTTCCACTAGCACCCTCCATTTCCTAAGACCGGAGGCAGCGGCCAGTCCTTGAAGAGAAGGGGCTGGGGAGCATAGGGACCCGCAGCTGAAAGACGGACACTTCAGGCAAGAAAAAAAAAAAGGAGGCGGGGAGCTGGGCTCTGTTGCTGCAAAAGGAGTGGGGCTGCCAGCTCAGACCCGGGCTGCCCAGTGAGACTGGGATTTCAGCAAAACAAGCAATCATAGCCGAGACCGGTGTGGCTCAGTGGATAGAGCATTGGCCTGCAGACTGAAAGGTCCCAGGTTCGATTCCGGTCGGGGGCATGTACCTTGCTTGCGGGCACATCTCCAATATGGGGCGTGCAGGAGGCGGCTGATCGATGTCTCTCTCTCATCGATGTTTCTGACTTTCTATCCCTCTCCCTTCATCTCTGTAAAAGAATCAATAAAATATATTAAAAAAAAACAAAACAAAAAACAAGCAATCATGTTTTAGGATAAGTGTGTCCCAAATAGCTTAATTCTCAAGTGTTCCTCGGCGTCTATCTGAAGTTCAGGTTTGACTGGGAATTCGGTGTTTCCTGTTTTTAAGTTTGCTCAGTCTGGCGAGGGCGGCAGTCGTGTGTTAAAGGGGCCACGAGCGGGCCTGCTAAGCAGTCTACCCACAACCCAGCAAGCGCCTCCTCGTTCCAGGCTGCTCTGTTCCCCGGATGGGTAAACCCTCCGGCACCCACTTCTTTTGGTTTTCGTTCTTTCTTTCTTTTTTTAAATATATATTTTTTATTGATTTTTTACAGACAGAAAGGGAGAGAGATAGAAAGTCAGAAACACTGACAAGAGAGAGACATCGATCAGCCGCCTCCTGCACGCCCCACAGTGGAGATGTGTCCGCAAGCAAGGTACATGCCCTTGACTGGAATCGAACCTGGGACCCTTCAGTCCGCAGGCCAACGCTCTATCCACTGAGCCAAACCGGTTTTGGCAGAATCCCGATTTTTAACTGAGCACAGAGCACCCAGATTCAGAACCCCAGCCTCCCACACGTGTTGTTGTGACAATGTGATGAGGTTCTGGGCCACAGGATGCAGTGCAGGTGGGATTCGCCACTTCCCAGAGGTGTCCTTAAGTGGAGGGGCTTGTTCCCCCTTCTTGTTTCTTGCTGCCCAAATGGGGCCTGAGGAGCAGTCTGGGCCCCCACAGTGAAGCTGCATGTTCAGGATGCTGAGCAACAAGGTAGCAGGAGCCTGGGTTTCTCTTGATTGAGGCACCTATATCATAGGGAGGTTTGGAGAAAACATTTAAATCATGTTTAAGCCTCTCTTCCTGTGGATTTTCTGTCTTTTGCAGCAGGATCTACCATATTTTCCGGCGTATAAGATGACCCCCAACTTTTCCAGTTAAAATAGAGAGTTTGGGATATACTCTCTCTATAAGATGACACTGGGGTATAGGACGACCCCTGACTTTTGAGAATGTTTTCCTGAGTTAAAAAGTCGTCTTATATGCCGGAAAATACGGTAATTTCAACATTTGCTTCAAACTTACTTTTATATAGCTTACATCCAGACCTGCAAAACTCTTTGCTCACTGATGACAAGATTCCATCATTGATCTGATCCAACTCACCTTCATATATCAGACCTCTCCTGATTTATAGATCTTTCTAAGACCTGATGCTTGAATTTTCCCCACATTTTATAAAAATATACCAGGGCTCCTTATGCCTACCTAACTGCTTCCCGACAGATCAACAGAAAGCAGGATAAACATTAAGTCTTTTATATTTAGGTCTTCGATGTTTTGTCATCTCTTTTATACAAACTTTACCACATTTTTTGTAAATATCTAAGAAATTAATCATTAAAACAAAGGATGAGCCGAAACCGGTTTGGCTCAGTGGATAGAGCATCGGCCTGCGGATGGAGGGGTCCCCAGGTTCGATTCCGGTCAAGGGCATGTGCCTTGGTTGTGGGCTCATCCCCAGTGGGGGGTGTGCAGGAGACAGCTGATCCATGTTTCTCTCTCATCGATGTTTCTAACTATCTCTCTTCCTTCCTCTCTGTGAAAAATCAATAAAATATATTTAAAAAAAAAAAGATGAGCAAAGACTACTTTTTCCATCATGAAGAGGGGCATCTTATCCGTCCCTTCACAGCAGCGGGCATCATGCGACCTCTGACACCAACCTCCTGGTCGGTTAGGGTTGGAGTTGGAGATGGAAGAGAATGAAAGAAATGACCCCCAAACCCCAAAGTCTCATTTCTAATTTGCCTACCTTAATGACTTGCTTTCTCATTTCCACGGTAGAATGCATGTATTACATATATGTACATCTATATGTACTAGTATATGTGTTGAAAACATGTAAGTGAATCTTCTCATCGCTACACAGTCCAAATGTGTTTAACCATCCACCTGTATCAATGACGTGTTTCTTACTTTGTCTTATTTCTAAGCCAAAAGTGCGACGCCCGAGGAGTGGAAGTCATAAATTCTGGAGCGGGTAACCGGCTAACGGCTATTGGACCAGGCGTGGCCAGGGATTTGTGTCCTCGGTGAACAAGGCCTCTGGGAGTTTTCTTGCTGAACGGACCGCAATAACTTCCGGACACAAGAACCTCCCTTTTCCAAACGGAATAACTGAGTCCTGGGGAAATCAAAGTCATGCTCAAGGTCACCCCGCTACTTAGCAGCAAAGCCAGAAGCAGCAGCCAGGCCGTTCTGGCTCCTGGCTCACGCTCTCTGGGGACTTCCTGTGGCCCCCCACAAGCCCAAGGTTAAAATCAAGGCCCCTTCGCCGAGACTGGTTTGGCTCAGTGGATAGAGCATCGGCTTGCGGACTGAAAGGTCCCAGGTTCGATTCCGGTTGGAGGCATGTACCTTGCTTGCGGGCACATCTCCACTGTGGGGCGTGCAGGAGGCGGCTGATCGATGTCTCTCTCTCATCGATGTTTCTAACTCTCTATCCCTCTCTCTTCCTCTCTGTAAAAAATCAATAGAATATATTAAAAAAAAAATCAAGGCCCCTTCAGCCGCAGACAGTCTTCACTGAGCGCAGAAAGCAGTGGGATCAGTTGCCGCGTGCTCTCCTGGTGGGAAGGAAACTGGTGAAGCAGCGGATTTCTGTCGCCAAAAGGAAGCCCACACGGTCTCTTCTGCCAAACCAAACCCAAGAACGCACATGGAGGCCTCCACCGTCCATCAGCAGCATCAGCAGCCACAGCCCCGTGAAGAACAGCGCCTAGGTCCTGTCGCCCTGGGAGGTGGGACATCCTTGGAGGAGGACAGTTCCTCCACGGCGGGCCTCGCCCCTCGCGTGCAGTCGGTGCAGACATGGCTCCTGAATGAACGTGGCGTGTAAATCATTGCCTTCGCCCTGGCATCGGGCCCTTTTCCGAGAGGCACGCAACAGGTGTCGCGTTTCCCGTGCCGTCAGAAGCCTGGTGTCATCATCCTGTTAAAAATAAAGAACCCCAGGCTGGCTGAGCACATTCTCCAGCCGCGGGATGCTCTTTCCTCTTTGGGCCGCTCAGCTGTGCGGCCGGAAACGGGTGGCGGCCGAGGAGGGGGGCTCGGCTGGGAGCACCTGGAATGCTGGCTATGTTGGGACAGTTTGGGGAACGCCTCGGGAGCAGGGGAAGTATTTGGAGAGCGATCCGCGCGCAGAGATATTGAACCGGAGAAAATGCACTCAGAATAGACGCGTGGGGCACCGTCACAGAACGTCACATTCTCACCCCTTTTCTGGGCGACAGCCTACCGGGAACCTGAGCGAAGCGTGCGTGCCGTAGACGAGGGAAGTCACATGGGATTTGTCCTTCTCTGACTATTTCACTTAACATAGCCCCCTCTAGGGCCCTCCATGCTGTCACAAATGCCCAGATTTCACTCTTTTTCACGGCCGAGTAATATTCCGCTGCCTTTATGCCCACAGCGGTTCTGCCAGTTCATCGCTGACGGGCGCTTGGGCTGCTTCCACGTGCTGGCTGTTGTCAGTAACGCTGCAGTGCACACGGGGTGCATACATCCTTTCCGATAAGCGTTTGGGGTTTGTTCGTCTAGAATAAAGCTTTTCCGTGTAAAGGACTTAAAGGAAGCCGGTCTTCCAGGCCCAGCCCCTGGTCGCCTCGCTCAGCAGGTGCCTCACCTGTCTGATCCAGGCGGTGTGACACCTCACCTGTCTGATCC